>DF244598.1:1028-25332 GCA_000507305.1 Breviolum minutum Mf 1.05b.01 | reverse complement strand
AATTCATAGCTTTCACCCACCTGATCGTTACGCAGGGCTTTGATCTCAGCATCTGCGCGAGCTCGCCAAGCCTGTGAGAAAAGCATAGAAATCACTGACAGAAATCATCAGAAATCGATTGAAAAACCAATCAAACATCCACTTCATGTTGAAGATGATGTTTCTGTCAACTCAATACTGTAGAAGGCATTATACAGACATGTTCTATCACGTTCTACAATTTACCAGGTACCAGTCCTTGCCTTGTGTCGCTTGTCGATGTTGTTCTCCCGAAGAGAGTTCAACCGATCATTCTCGGCCTGGCTCAAACTTCGAAAAAAAAAAAGCTTTCAGAGCCCCAAACACCTGGAAATTTCGCACCGACTCCTACAAGACATTGAAAAAACGTATCGAAAAGCTTCTACCCGATGCGTCCATATTACTGTAACTGATACTGCATGATATGACTTCTAAGTTCTATTGTTGTGCTTGAATGAACAATTGAAATGTTTCCTATCTGAATGAAGCAAGGCCCCTGTAACCACAATGGACTTCAACTGGAGCAAGCTCCGCTGCTGATGCAAAAAGGGAAATAATTGAGCACGGTCATCCATATGTCATCCGCATATCATCCATATGTCATCAAGATCAGAAATCCATTCCACAAGACATACAGTAGATCTTCATAGATGTTCTATGAATCTCAGTAAATTCCCCTCACTTCGAAATCGGACAAGAGTTCACTGGCCTTCTTTCGGGCCCTCAACTCAGTTTGCTTCTTCAGAAGAGATAGCCTGGAGACAGGAATGCCACAGGAATGCAACTGGAATGCCATTTGTCTCGGCAAAACAAAATTGTCAAGCTGTGCAACCCATGTCTCTTGATGTCAAAGAAAGCTCTTGATGTTTCAATCAATATTGTATCTTAAGGCAATCTCACCTCACAAATGGACGGAAGATATTATGACGAATGGCACATCTGCAGGCTGACAATTTCCCATCGCACCTTTCTTGCTCGCGTTTTTCTTTGTGTGCTTCATACCTTATCTGGACCAAGCTTCCAGCAAGAGGCTGATAGAGGTACTGTACGCTGAAGATACAAATGTTCACGCAATCCAAGCATGCATAAATATAAAGGTACTCTAGATTCTAGATGTACGCAAGGAAACAACTCTGCAAATCCAAGAAGCTCTTCTCGCAAAGCCTGACAGGTGTTAGCAAAGCTCCACCCAAAGTTTTGCATTTATATCTCTCGGTTTAGCATGGTTTAGATACTGTATTCCTCCTAATCTTCAAGTTCTGAAGCTTTTGACCTGACATCATTCATTTCTTTTTTTTGACATAAGAATGGCCAATACTTGGAACAATATTTCGGTCAAACAATGCAAGTTAAGTCGGCATTTGGTTATCCCCTGAAGGTTGTCAGTCGCACCTGAAGCTGTTCGCGTTTCTTTCGCTCTTCCGCCTGCAGGAATGGGTTGGGATAGCTTCCCACCCACGGAATGACGAGTGGTATCACCATGTATCACCATGAATCCTCATAAACCACCATGTATCCGGATATATCCCGATATACCATATGTGTACATATAGAGTTATGAACATCTAAATCTCAGAAGCAAACTCGGAAAAACTTCATAGAATATAGAACTATTACCAGGTTCAAGAGATAATGACTTGAAGAGCATCGAAACGTCGATAAATTTGAAATATCACTACTGATCACTGATCCTAAATCATTGATCCTAATTTCATCTAATTTCGAGAAAAGCAGTGTTTCTCTCTGACGTGTCTGATGTGTTTCGTTTTGTATAAATTTCCATCTGTTTCACATCTGCTTTCTTCAACTTCCCCTGGTTGGTGGTTTCAACCCATCTGAAAAATATTCGGCAAATTGGATCATTTCCCCAAATAGGGATGAAAATAAAGAAATCTTTGAAACCACCACCTAGTCCCCCTTTTTTTGGTGTGAAAAGTTGACCCAACAAATCATCCTCCGGCCTTTTTTCTCCGCTCGAAGTCTTGCTCTTTGGAGCGGATCGCCGCCTCAGCGATCCAAACCGAAAAACTGCTGCCTTTTTTGTTTGGGTTGCCTTTAAAAACATAGTAAGGTGTAACCTTAAAATAAAAGTGGTGCTTTGAAACAATTTCAAGGGGCCACAACGAACGAATCCATTCTCGTGGTTGACTCGACCGAGGCACCTCTCGCTTCAGTCGCTTCAAGGTCTCCGCATCTAAATCATCGGCACCCATGGCGATGAAACTCCCACAGGTGGCAAGTTACGTGAGCCAAATCTCTGAGCGACTACATGTTCCTACAACGTCCCCCGTTTTGAAAGTAAAAACATCTAAAATAACATGAGCTTTAACAAAACGAATGGACATAAAGGACAAGAACAGAAAAGGTATGCCTGCAGGAACACAATATCTCTTTTCATTTTTTTGTTCCGACTCAGATTCTTTAGCATTTTATCTTGCCGGGATTTGCAGGAAGGATGATCTGGTCAGACTGCCGTCCTTTTTGGCCTTTTTCGCTTAATTATTGAGTTGTCTGCAATGTCAAAGCTGGCAGGGCTGAACTGCCCAGACTTCCCAGAGACACTTTCTTCATGTCCTGGTTCATCCGTCATATTCGCCCTCCTCCTCGTCGAATTCACCCTCCTCTTCAGCAGTAGCATCTTGGTACTGCTGGTACTCAGAAACCAAATCATTCATGTTGGACTCGGCCTCAGTGAACTCCATCTCATCCATACCCTCACCAGTGTACCAGTGCAAGAAGGCCTTGCAGCGGAAAAAAGAGGCCAAACAAAAAACAACATGTGTTGGGAAATTGCCGCCAGTGGCAAAGAGCTCTACGTGTGAACTGAAATGACCCAAACAGCCAGAACCCAAACATGGAGATCAACGATGACGCGTTGAACTGTGATCGTCGTCAATTTCAGAACTGAGTGTGCGCGACAGCATGTGCTGGAGTCCTAGACCAAGTGATCAAGCCGCGGTCCTGCCTTGCGCCGGAACATGGCAGTGAAGTATTCCTAAGCTTGGTTCACGAGTGGAAAAGATGCAATTCCATGCCATTCCGGCTTTTGTTAAGTCTGTATCTTTAACTGAACCGATTTCCTGGTTTCCTCCAATCAAAAAATGAAAAAACATCTTGCCATGCTACGGCTACTCGCTTGAACATCTCCTGGATCGCTGTAGAATTGCCAGCAAATGCCACGGCCATCTTCAATCCCTTTGGTGGGATGTCGCACACGGATGCCTTGATGTTGTTGGGGATCCATTCAACAAAGTATGACGAGTTCTTGTTCTGAACGTTGAGCATTTGTTCGTCCACTTCCTTGGTCGACATACGTCCACGGAAGAGAGCCGCAGCAGTCAAGTAGCGACCATGGCGAGGGTCAGCAGCGCACATCATGTTCTTGGCATCGAACATCCTTGCTGCAAATCAGGTCACGAGGCAATGATAATGAGCAGTCTTGATGACTTAAACCTACTCTTACTTGCCGGCTGCCCCAACTCGCGCCATCCGCCCAAAACCCACGCCAGTACTGATTGTCTCCACAAGTTGGACCAGACCAGCTTTAGTGTCATCAGGGGCTTGCAACAGTGGTGGCGTAGATCTCAGAGCCGCACCGATGCCAGCCAACAAAGCCTTAAGCCCTTGCCAGCTTCTGCACAGCCTTTTCAATGGCATCACGGAGAGGGCGAGGTACAAACAGCATCACAGCAAGGGCAGCCTTGAGGCGTTCGCGAGCACTGTCATGAGCCGACAAGGCTTCTCGTGAAGGTCCACCTCCCCCACGTCGTCCAGGCACTATGTGAGACTAAGGCCGATAGTCCGCCCCGCAAAGGAGCCCCAATGGCTCCAGCCCTACCCATGAACCGCCCGCGTAGGGGTTCAGTTGGATCATGGGCCAATGGTACACACATGCGAGAAAACTAGAGTGTGACATGATCGAAATAAACAAATTCAACAGCAGAGCACACGGGAATGGTACAGAAGCATGCATGCACCTATGAAAGCAAGGCGTGTGTTCCACCAGGTTTATTGGCTGGAAGTTTTTGAGAGCCGGTAGCGCAAGATGACACGGTCTTCACGCCACCCCTGAGCAAAAAGGGTTAAGCACGTCTGCTCTGCAAAAACAAAGAATGCAAATCCGCAAAAGCAGCTCGCTTGAACTGCAAGATCTTCAAAGCCGTATCCCTCCTCAATTCCCGCCACACAGGAGGGATAGGTAAATGCAAATGTTTGTCATGAGAAGGGACCCAAGACACATGAAAAAATTCTTTACCAGACACTCGTCGCCAAGCATCCCACAAAAATTTCTTACCAATCCGCATAGGGACTTGAACTGACGTCACACTCCAGCGGACCAATTCATGATGATCAGTCAAAATCCGAAATGGCTTCAAATCCTCACGCTCCGCAGCATGCCCAACCACCACAGCAGCAGTGAGCTCAGCAGCGTTGACAGTTGTCTCAACATTTCCAAGAGGACGACTAAAGGTTTGAACAACACCACCAGAAAACCAAGCCACTGCCCAAGCAGCAAGGCGGCAATCCGGATCACCGGGTTCCACAGCGCTACCACCAGTAGCAAAGAGATACTCATCCTTGATCTTGTCAGGAGGCAGATGGCGTAAAACCAGCTGCAACTCAAAGACCCACCCCCACAAAGTATCTGGAGTCCAATCAATAGAGGGAGGCACCGTAGGAGCCTCATGCCAGGCGTTCTGCAGCCATGCATTTCCTCCATGAGCTTCCAAGCCCCTCTCCAATGAAGATGCCTCCACACCAAGTTGACAGCGAAGAGGTGCAGTTTTGCAACACTCCCACATAAAAGGATGGGTGGTACCAACGGGATGACCTGGACAATGAGGACAATGCTTGTCAACGTCAGCAACATGAGCCAATCTTTCCAAATTGGGTTCGGCTGCAGCAGCACAGCGCCAAGCCAAGGCAGGATGATCATCGCGATGCATATGCAAAAACTTATGCAGGGGCACCAAATCCACAGTGGGAATATCGACAGAAACATGGCGATTCCGTAGACGAGCCAAAAATTGCATCTGATGAGCCCGCCAACCTTGACGGACAGCATGCCCCAAAGATGCAGTACTAAGCATCCCAATGTCAGTAGGAGAGCCGAAAAACAAAAGGAGAGCCAGTAGGCTGCCAACCAAGAGCTTCATAAGCATGTTTCAAGCGAAAAGCCAAGCGACCCATCACTCCGCAACCAGAGTGCCAGCATTGAATCATCAAATCATACCAAGGGGAATGACGCAATCTACGAGCCACGAAGAAAAGGCACCACCAAATAACAGCTTGAGGTTCCACCATCCATCCACGAGGAAGAAGCAGCCATGAAGCTCCACCGTGACGCCACGCAGCGTGATGATGACGACCTTGGAGAGTCAGTTCAACTAACGTAGTCATCTTACGAAGACCTGGAGGATCAGAGATGAGCCACGCAGCATCCCATGCCAAGAGTCCCATTTCAGCCTTGACCACCTGAAACAACTGGTGGCCACTGAGCCGCAAGCCCTTAGCCAACTTGCGAAGACGTTGCAAACGAAGTTGAAGTTCAGACCACCTGGCAGCAGCCTTGGGGCTAAGAGCCGTTGAAGAACCATCAAAGTGAAAACGGATACCCAAAAGGTCCAAAAACTCGTAGTTGATTTGTGCGAAATTTGCCTGAAAAAAATCGTCAGACAAAGCGAAGCCAGCAAGTTCTTCCTTTGCTACATCTTCTTGTTGTCCACTAAGAGGGTCAAGGTCACCTAACAAAGTGACGGCCTGGATCATGTGCTGACAACATGAGGAGAAAAGAGTGCGATCATCGACATAGGTGAAAAAATGAACATCAGGGAGCGCAGCCAATAACACACGAGAATGAGCCCCTGCAACTAAAGCCGCAGCCATGGGAGAAATAGGGTCCCCCTGAGCCATGCCTCTTTCAGGAACCTGCCATGCACCCACAGCTTGCCCAGCACGAACAATTGCGGGTTCAGGTCAAAGAGAAAATCTGCATGTTGAGGTCGCATGCCAAAAGCTAGAGCCACACTCTTGCAAAGATCCGCATCCAAACGAGTGAAGCAATTGCTCAAATCACTTTGCCGAAACAAGCACGGTGTGCCATGCAATTGTGACTTCGAAACCAAGGCTTCAACTGCTAACATGGTATCGACCGCATCAGTAGGCTGGATCGAAGAAATCCAAACCTTGTAACGTTCAAGGAGCATCTTTTCAAAAGCCCTAGTGATAATACAAGTGACCGAGATAGGCCGCAAATCATTGGAACCAGGACGTTTGGGAATCATGGTAATTTCCTGCAAACGAAGGGCATTGGGCCACTTGCCGGAAGTGCAAATGAGCTGGCCAAGTTGCAACAAAAACTGTAATGCTTCGCGAGGAGCCCTCAAAAGAACTTCAGCAGACCATTGCGTAGGACCGGGAGCCGTTCCCTGACAACTCCGAAGAGCCGTCAAAAGTTCTTCAAATGAAAAGGTTTGTCAACTGCAGAATCCAATGCATATGATGAAATGTGAGGCGAGACCCGCTCAAGATATGCACCCCGCAAATGATCAGGTAAAGCACTGTGATTTTTACGAGCCCACTGAGCTTGAGCGTGAAATTGCAACACCATGGGATCAGCAGAAAGTTTACCGTCAGGCCCAATAACTGCACGCAAACAAGGCCGGAGCTTACCACCAATGCAATCAAAGAGCTTAGTGAGGCCAGGAGCTTTTGCTTCAGCAACCCATTGGTCAAAACGTTCATTGGCCACTTTCCGGTTGGTATCCACAATTGCCTTGGAAACCACGTCCTCAATTTCTTGTAGGTCAAAAGGGGAAGAGATCAGGGAGTTCCAAAAGGCCTTGAGCTTGCAAAGTCAACAGGTTTCGGCGGCGAATTTCCAGTAGGTGAAAATCACACCGACCTCGTTCAGCTTGGACCACCAATTCGCGAATGCGTCGCCACACCCGATGAAGTCTACGTTGACCGTGATTCATTCTGCAAGCACCAGGACCCTTCCAAGTCAACTCGACTTTCTGGACAATAGTGCCATGATGACGCATAGGAGAAGCCACACCTTGTTCCAACGCGTCGGACCAAATCTGCCAAAGAAGTTCCACGTCTTTCTTCTGCCAGGCCTCCGCCCAGGAGGAGTTCCACTGAGGCCAGGTTTGATTCCAAGCCGTAGCCCAATCATCTGCACAAAGAGAAATCAATGGAAACCGAGCGAGAGTATCAAATTGCCGACCAGTAGGAAAATCAACTTCTACAAAAACCGACCTATGATCAGAGATTTTCATATCGACAAAAACTTGGGAAACCTGCAAGTGCCGAACCAAAGCAAAGTCAATGCAATGATCATGAGAAGACTGATACTGAACGTCCACGAGTTCATGAGCATAGTCACATAGCATAGTCAGCGGGGCCAACTCTTCAGCATGCGGAAGGCAGTTCCAGTCACCAGCCAAAATGCAAGGAAGGTCTGAACACGCCACACGAGTGGCCATTTCACGAGCAGCTTCGGCACGCAGCAAACGGGCCTCACCACCACCAACCGGCATGTAGACTCCAATGACCAGAAGTGCCACATGGGAGCACCGCAGAAGTGATGCGACCATTCAACGAATCTGACCAAACATGGGGGTCAGGACGCAGATGTTGCGGACCGAGCACAGCCGTACCCAAAGCCCGGCCAGTGCCGGGGCTATAAGCATATCCATGCCAACCACCACTAGCTGCTGCCGCAGCAAAACGACCAGCTTGTCTGTGAGCTTTCGGAAAGGCAAAGCAAAGTAGATTGCAGCTGCCGACCACGATTAGCAAAAGTCTGCCACTTGCCGGTAGACTTGGGCCCAGCAATGCCCTGAAGATTGGCCATCAGCAGAGACACCGATGACCTTTTGACCACCTTGCCACGAGCTCTAGGAGGACCCGGATTGTCTGCTTCACCAACTACATTGAGGTAGTCAAATACGCTTCACATAGCTCATCTGAAACCCACGTCTATGCATGTCATCCTTGGCCTTTTTCTGCTGAGGCTGGGAAAGGACCCGGGTAGATCTTCTGGAGGCTGGGAAAGGACCCAGGTTTATTGGCTTTTCCCTTATGAATATTCAAAGCTCGGCTAGTTTCGAAACGGAGGTTGCATCCAGGAAAATCACAGACAAACTCCCAATTCTCTCTCTCAGCTGCAGTCACCCTGCGTTGATTGTACCCCGCATAGTACACCTTTTTTCATGGTGCCTTCTGACTTGTCGTGGTTGGGCAGGAGCTCCAGGGTCTCTAGCAGTTGCAGGTCTTCTAAGTCCAGCTGCCTCAGCTCTGCGAACACGTTGTTTTTGAAGACGACCTTCGTGAGCAATGGGAGAGCGCGCTCGCCCACCAGCAGGTCGGACGCAAGGTTGTAGGCCAGGGTCAGGAAGAGTATTCTGATAGGAATGTGACACTTGTCTGCCTTCGAAAATAGCCTGAGCTACACGTTGGTCGAGAAGAGCATTCCATGCACTGCGGTCACTTGCTAGCTGTTCCACATCTGCTTCACCAAAGCCATGTTTGTGACATAGTGAAACCCAAACCTCGGGGAGACTCTTGCGGTCTGCACTGATGCGGCCACCATCTGATGAAGCCTGTCGCACAAAGTTCCCCACATCAATAGTGCCATGTGCAAAGGTGCGAGCGTGTGTGGTGGATGTGTCAGGTGTCAGACGCGAAATATGACCTATAACCACCTCATTTGTTCACGTTCCATAGCAGCTTGCAGTGGAGGTGCCTGAAGAAGGGCTTGAAGAACGCTGTGGTTGATGCGCTGTGTTTTCACTTGGGATAACCATAACCGAGTTTTGCACAAGTAGCGACTAGCAGTATCCATGACAGAGTCCATGGGAATCATCTCTCTTCCTGGTGGCACGAGTTTTGAGGGGACTGTAAAGGAACGTCATCAAGAGACGTTCACGGCTTTGGGGTGAGAGCTTTGTGTTTTAGAGCAGGTCGGATTTTTGCCCAACATTTCAGCCGACGAGTGATGTTTCTGTTGACCGCCTCCCCACAACCAACGCCACCTCCAACCGAGCAAATATTGCTAGGAATGCCATAGGTGTGACGTTCACGCTTCCTGCATGTTCCCCAGTGAGCAACGGCAGCTGCAAAAGCATCCATCCCAGCAACACCACGTTCATTGGATTCATTCATGTAGTTCTTCTTTGTGGCCATGGAGAGTAGCGTCGTCAGCAAAAATAGTCGCCAGAACACGGGTGGAATTGCCCTTCTTGCGAGTCCATCCAGAGGATAACTCCGAAGCCTCTCTCCATTTCCACATACAAGTCCGCGTTGATCAGCATTGGGGCAGGGCGAAAACCCATGGCTAGCACTTTGCTATGTGCATAATATTCATCAAGTTGGTGGCCTGCTGGAGGATGATATCTTCCCATACATCACTAGGTTCATGAAGTTGTGCATTCCAGCCACCTGCAATGACATGAGGTGTGTACTCATGCATGGAGGAGGCCAATGCGCATACTGGTCAAAAAGATATCTTCATGGGCGGTGCACTTCTTCCCAAAATTCATCCAAAAGTTGCCCAGACTGCTGTGACAATCCACGATGGAACACAAGGTCCAGGAGAGGAGGAAGAATCCGAAGAAGGACATGGAAAGCACCCGGCCACTAGATGATCTGTGTTTAGTAGCTTGGAAAGTATGCCATGCTGCACTCCACGCAGGTGATAAAAGAATACCAACAGAACCAGTATGAATCAACTCCCAACCCTCCCAACGCCAATGTCTACATTGTTGCAAAGGATTTTGCCAAGCTGTAAGAGTGGTAGGTGTGCATTCGGACACCACGGTGATTTCCCATTGTCGACTGGCAGCAAGGCAAACAAGTAACTCAAGTTTGTCAGGGTTGCTCTTTTCCATGTTGATCGATCCAATTCTAAACATGCCAGGGTTGGTGGGAGTGACATGCACCGGAGTGAGTTCACGATCTCTTTCACTCTCATTGGCAATTCTCTGCTCTCTACACCATCTATTCCAAAGCATTCTGCGTTTCTTAGCCCTTGCTTCATTCTGCTTCTGCACCATTCTGTGTTGATGCCGCTCCCGTCTCTTGCGGTTACGGCTGCTCTGTTCTGTAAAAACTTGTGTATGAGAAAATTGTGCAACACCCTCGCATTGCATTGAAGACTCTGCTGAAAAAAAAGTTGACATCAAAGACCACTGTGACATGCATCACTGTTGCTGCTAGAGTCGGGCAGGGGCGCAGCAAACTCTACCCCAAAGTTTTGAGAAATATTGATTGGATCACTTGGCACAGCACTATTCAGAGACATCTGGGACCTAGTACTGCTCCTTTGCCAGCTGCATAAGAAACGTTAGCATCGTCTCTGCAGCTGCCTGCTGGATAGCCCACGAGTAGGACTGTAGACCAAATATCCAGCAAAGTCTTCAGCACCTTCAGCCCTCACCAAACACTGCGGGCACGCAGACTTTAAGTACATCATGTAGCATTCAAAAAGTGACAAAATCAACAAACAACTGACAGCACCCTGCGGGCACGCAGGATGGCAGGAGTTTTGGTAGGGCGACACGAGTTGGGGCAAGTACCTAGAACATTTGAAGAAAATAATGGAAAAGAGATGAGCTTAGATTGCATCCAGTCTCTGCTGGGTCAACTCTGGAACTGTCAATGCGCGATACTGCTGGGAGCCACGAGAGGTCAATGGTGCAAAGCCAGTCATGAAGAAGTGCAGACGTGGGAAAGGCACCAGGTTCACGGCAATCTTGCGCAAGTCGCAATTCAGCTGGCCAGGGAAACGCAAGCAGCAGGTGACACCGCTCATGGCAGCAGACACCAAATGGTTCAGGTCACCATAAGTTGGGGTAGTCAGCTTCAAAGTGCGGAAACAAATGTCGTATAATGCTTCATTGTCCAACAAGAAAGACTCATCAGAGTTCTCCACCAGCTGATGGAAACTCAAGACTGCCTTGGAATGGGTCCGGCACTGCTGCAATGAAACCACTAAATGCTAGCTGTGTAAGAAACTAAAGTTTGGCTATGCCTCAGACAAATAATTTTGAATCAAGATGCATTGTATGGCTCCACCACTGTGTCAGACACCTTCGGCGAAGGGATCACGGAGAAGGTTTCCATAATGCCTCAATTGTTCGAAGTTCATGGAAAATGTCTGCAAGGCTTGATTGGATGTAGATTTGGTGACAGGAACAGGAGAAAAAAACAGCAAAACACAAAGAGAAAACATCTACAAACGGGCTGCAAGTGAGATGCGGTCTGGATATTCCTCTCGCACTTTGGAGATCAGCAATGTGCCCATTCCAGCGCCGGTGCCGCCACCGAGAGAATGGCAAAGCTGGAAGCCTTGCAGACCTGACTTGTTGAGTTGTTAAGTTACAAACAAACAATCAACAAAAACAAACAAACAAACAAACAAACAAACAAGCAAACTAACTAACTAACTAACTAACTAACTAACTAACTAACTAACTAACTAACTAACTAACTCTGTCTTTACATGATAGGGAATATTTGAAGAAAAACACGTGCAACTGTTTGGCAAAGTGGCAGTTACAACTATACTATTCAAGACAAGCATCAGTCGCATCCCTCTGCTTCTTTTCGGACAACATCAAGTACTGAGTCAATCAACTCAGCACCTTCGGTGTAGTGACCCTGACAGGCTTTTCATGGTTTTTCAAGGTTTTTCAACTACAAACTGTGCTTTCCATTCTTTTAGAATACGTTCCGTTCTTTTACAATACGTTTGAATTCAGAGCACAAACATGCAGGTAACTTTTGCCATGCGATGTGAAGAACCAACAGAGACCTTGCCTTCGCCCAATTGTTGCCGGCGCCTGCCAGCAATTTGACATCACATTGAATTCAATCCTTGACACCTCAATCTGATAGTACAATTCTGCTGCTTTGCAAAACACATGTGTCATCTCATTTGGATTCATTTGGGACTTAGGCTGGCTATCCAAAATGCGAACTTGGGTGGAAAAACAAACTGATTGCATGATCCGTAGCAAGAAGCCTGTCTGCCCAAAGACAAAGTTATCTGGGCGAAACAATTGGCCAAATGGACCAGCACGAACACTGTCCATTGTGCCTGCAAGGGAATCAAACAAAACTTGCTTCCAGCAAGCACAGTGTTAAAAGCGAAGTGTGTGGACTTACTTTACTGAAACCCATGTTTGGGTAAAATAATTACATGTCTTTCAACATCATGTTGTAAATGTAATTGTAAATGTACTACTCGTTTTTTGAATCTAACAATTCACAATGTTCAATGTTTTTCACTTATCTCCTGGCTCAAGGTCCATTAGAACTGCACGTGGCACATAGCGTCCACCCGTTGCTTCGTTGAAATAAACGTTGATGCGTTCCTCAACTGTGTGCTCCACACCTAAACACTAGATATGTTGCATCTCCATACATTGCAATCTTATCATTTTTTGGTATTTAGGCGCTTCTTTGCAAAAAACAAAGCCAAGGATTTCCGGCGTCGCCCAAATGTCAACGGTATCAAGATACATGATTGATGCTTTCTTAACCTTGACCTCCTGTCAAGCTTGGACATGTGGATCTCCACCCAACAATCAAATGATCTCGAGGCCACGTGGAGAGATGTGATGGCAATTCTATTCTATTTAATCGGTTGTATTCATTGGGTCGTAAGTAACCACAATTGAAAAATGTCACACAAAAAAAAACTGATACTAAAGCAACTGAATAAAACTTGCTGATGGCAAAGGCAATGCTCAGTTGCACTCAGCATCAAATGCGTTCTTTTGCTGTATTGCCGGGGCATCGTTATTATCATCTTATCTTATTTTCGACATATATCCACGAATCTTTGTGCAAACAATTATGTGTCCAAGTTCAGCAAGATTCAAGCTGCAGGTCGGAATCTCCATGGTAGGTACCTGCCAGATCAATTCAGAGTCGGAGCAAGCACACAGCACGACGTCATGACAATTCTTTGATCAAGACCAAAGTGGTAAAGTACTGGTAAAAACATGTGACATGCACTCCAAACGACGACTGGACGACTTTGATTTCAACTCACAAAAAAATCACCGTCAAAATCGGCAAACACTTAAAAAATATGTTGCTGCACAAGGTACCGGTTGGGTCAATGCCGTGCTCATCCGCGATGACTTCCCAGAACTTGGCACCAATCTGATTTCCGCACTGGCCTCGCAAGCGAGAGGAATGTGTATATGCATCCGCATGCCACAACATGTCAGCAACTGGCTTGAGGATACTTGAGGTATGTCAGAGAAAGAAGGTCCACGAGTGCATAAAACAGAAAGTCATGCACCAAGAAAAGAGACAAAACGTCTATCTTACAAGCATATCACCCGATATCTGACATCTGGCCTCCCTGGACGTGCACGAGCTCACGCATGGCTGCTAAGGCTAGGGAAGTTGAAAAACCGAAAGCACAGGCTTTGAAGATGCTTGAGGGCTACCCGAAGATGACAACTTCCGCGCAACTTCAATATGACTTCGGAAACAGGACCCAGCAAGCAAGTACTGGAATCGCAGTGCCAGGGCCATAACAACAGAATTATAACAGAATCAGTTCAAAATCTGAACAAAAGTGACCTCATTGAGGATGACACTGAATGACAAGAACATAAAAAATTGCACACCATTGTTTCCTCCAAACAAATTTTGGTTGTCAGATCGTTCAAGTTCAAGTATGTTCAAGTCGTTCTTGTTCGTTGTATACTTTGGGGGAAATTTTCTTGGAAAACATAGTGGTCGGGATATGTTGGGATGAATCGGATGGGGACCTCCAGTATCCAGGGTTTGCTCTGATCTCCCCCCAAAAAAAACAACTCGAAACAGGCCTCCACATAGACTGACCCCCAGTAAGCAGAATAGACGGTCCCCACACATACCCCACATCCACAAAATTCCACAACATACAGCTTTCATTCATGGTTGGCCAATAGTTCCACCACTAACAACAACAGCAACAACAAGTTCTAGCTACCTAGTTTTTTGAGCTTATCAAGCTTATCTAGCTATCTAACTATCTATCCAATTAATTATCTTTCTAGCTACGTCGCTACGTAGTTTATCTAGCTATCCAGCTCTCTGACTATCTATCTATCTGCCCAACTCTTTACCTAGCTACCTAGCTTATTTAGCTAAACACGGAAAATGCGTGTAATACAAGAGAATGCATGCAAAATTCAAAGCGCGAAAACAAAATGGGTTCAGCATTCAATGAAACAGCTTGAAATTGCAGCAATGAACGCAAAAAGAAAAAAAAGAAACGCGGGCGCCAAAATCAAAACGGGTGCAAACTTGAATGCCTCCACGAAAAGTTGCCGGCCATTCATGTGGGTCAGCAGGAAGACGCAGGATCAAACAAAAAAGGGGTAGTTAGAATCCCCTGCAATTTCCTCGCATGTTGCGACCTTGAACTCTTGGGGCATGCCCGGACAGGTAGCCCGCCCTGTAGCCCTGAACACCGTGCAGTCCATGCCAAACGACACCTGGGGTGTGAGGCTTTATTGGCCATGTGCTGCACCACAAGGCTTGGCAGTCTTTACAATCGACTTGGTTGGCTGCCCTTTTGGAGCAACATTTTCTTTGGGAACGTCTTTCTCATGCTGCTTTGTTTGCGAGCTATTTGTAACTTCCATGGTCAGGTGGCCTGCCTCAGCAGCTCTGACCAAGGACTTCAGCTTATTCAGGAAGCCCCTTCCACTATTTGGCCGGTCAAGGGCTCCTTTCACCTCTCCTTCGCCCAACGGGTATAGAGGAAACTTCTCAGAAGCATGGAGCCATCCGGGGGCTCCAGAAGTTTACACCCCCAATGGCGGCAAGGGCGTCTGCGGCAATAGGACTCCTCACAACCCATGTCTTTGCAGTCAACTCGCCCAGAATGACAATAGAGGCGCAGCGAAGATCCACATTCAGCAGGCAAGTAAAGTGGCCACGTCAAGGACACCAGAACCTGTCTTTTTGGATGCGCTCCATGGGTCACTGCCTGATGTCCCCTCGGACCCATACTTCATAGCCATCTTTGATGCTAACAAACTCTCAAGAATGCTCTTGACTGGGCAAGCCTGTCAGCTACCACCCCCTCAGGAACTCGATTGGCAACGGCAACAGCCTTCATGAAGACACTGCGGAAGGATCTGCTTGCATGTCTAGCCAGACCACCCTGCGGCAGAGGCAGCCCCTGTGAAACGACGTGCTTGACGTGCAAAAATCTAACGAGACACCAACTCCAACATGGTGAGCACGCCAAAGCCAGGCATGTTCAGCAGCAGCAAAACTAATCCAGGAGGGATCAATGGAACGCTTGCCACGACCATAATCCCATTGAGACTCATGAGCGCAAGCTTTTTTCCAAGCACACAGGGCAGAGGCCCAATCCTCTTTAGGAATAAGACTGGCAATTTGGAGAAGCAGTTTCTCCGGCCAGTCACCAGCAGAAGCTTCCACATCATTAAGGAAATCAGCGAGCTTCTCAAACACAAGGTTTGACCAAGCTTTAAACTCGGCAATAGCTCAGCCATCCGCACGGCCAGCAACGACATCGGACGTGCCAAAAAGAGCAGCACGCAGACAGCCACCGGTCAACTTGGAAAGAACGACAGGAGTGGCCCAAAATAGAAATACTTGAGCCTGCAGGGGGTGAGTGACATAGGATTGCGTGAAAAGGAGCAACACAGCGCTGCGAAAAGGGTAACCCAGCCTGAACAGACCAAAAGCGGTGCTGGGAACGCCAGCTTGCCGTAGCACCGGGCCTACCTAAACGACGCAAAGTATTATCACCAATGAACGCGGCGGAGCGTGCGCGCTGACCAGCTTCTGTGCAGCATTTTGGAAAAGCAAAAGAATGTGACGGACCAGAAACCATGACTTTACGACCGGGGCCTTTGTCAAACATTTCAAGAAAAGCGGCCACACTTACTCGATCAGCAAGTTACATTCTGGTGGAGTGTTCTTGAATCTGACCACACATGAGAAAAGGTATTAATAATTGAATAGTATATCCTCTTCTGCTGACTTCATTAGGGAGGTTGTGGCACCATTTCAAAGGGAGTAGAATTGAATTCAGGCAAAAAAAGACCTCTCTCAACTAGAAANCTTATGCAGGCGTTCATTATAAGATACAAAAAACATGTGTCCAAAAAGATGAAATCCGACTCATCTACAAATTTAAATTCAAAGTCAATTTTGGCTTGAGTTTCTGCCCTTTGGAACCGATGTGGAAAGGTGACCATGGTGGGATTTTGAGTTTACGATCACTCCGGAAAAAACAAAAAACAAGAAACACACACACACAACCATTGAAAGCAGCAATGGCAACAATGGAAAATGATCGAATCATCTAAAATGTTTTGGAAACTATGAGGAAGCTGTATTCATAATGTTGAAGTTTGGATCGCCATATGCTCAATTCTTCATACTATGAAGAATCACAGGTAGAGTCCCAATCTGGTAGAGGTCGTCGTGTTCAATTTGGTGCCTCTACAAAATCAAAAGCCCGGAAATCAAAGGGTATCTACACACTATAAAATTACTTTAAAAATAGGTTGACTCAGAAATCAGAAACCATTTTAAATCTATCAAATCGGGGGTTTTAGACCCAACAGGATTTGGAGGTGCCATTAATATAGTCAAGGGAAACCGGCCTTCCAAAATTGATGGACTTCAATTCACCTTGAATGAAAAATCCCAAGAACCTCGATTTTATGCAATATTCCCAAAATGATATACAATTTGATATTATAATTCTATGTTGGCACTCTCGAAGATGGAAATCCCACTATGTAGATCAATCATCAATCCATAAAAATGGCTTCAATGTCGTGAGTTCTTAGTTCTTCTAATTTCATACTCTGTGTTACCCTATGGCCTACATGTTCAAACAATTCTGCTCGGTATAAAATGGCCATGATTCTGGAGCACTGGTTCCGAGATTTTAGAAAGCGAACTGCCAGGGGATGCCAGGGGGCTTATGGTGAATTGCACGGCAAACTATCAATTTCTCCTGCACCTTTTTTGTTGCTCAGTTGTCTGCAATGTCGAGGTTGGCAGGGCTGAACTGCCCAGAATTGCCAGAGACACTTTCTTCGTGTCCTGGTTCATCCGTCATATTCGCCCTCCTCCTCGTCGAATTCACCCTCCTCTTCAGCAGTAGCATCTTGGTACTGCTGGTACTCAGAGACCAAATCATTCATGTTGGACTCGGCCTCAGTGAACTCCATCTCATCCATACCCTCACCGGTGTACCAGTGCAAGAAGGCCTTGCGCCGATCAAACATAGGAAAATGTGTTGGGAAAGTGCCGCTAGTTGCAATGAGTTCACAGAAGAGACCAAGCATACATTCAATTCACATCAATTCACAATTGGTAGATATTGGTAGACGAATCGCAGGTGCCTAGCAAACAAGGAATTGCGATCAGTGTCAATTCCAAGACAGTCTGCCTTTTCTACACAACTGCATCTCTCGACATCTTTAATGACTCTCCTGTCATATCCTGTAATCTAGTGAACAGGCAGTGATCCTGCCTTGCGGCGGAACATGGCAGTGAAGTATTCCTGAGCTGAGTTCATCAATGAAAAAATTGACATTATGCTCTTGCTTAGTCTGTATCTTGAAGTGAACCGATTTCCTGGTCTCATCCAATCAAGAAATAAAAAACATCTTGCCATGCTACGGCTACTCGCTTGAACATCTCCTGGATAGCTGTAGAATTGCCAGCAAATGCCACGGCCATCTTCAGTCCCTTTGGTGGGATGTCGCACACGGATGCCTTGATGTTGTTGGGGATCCATTCAACGAAGTAGGATGAGTTCTTGTTCTGAACGTTAAGCATTTGTTCGTCCACTTCCTTGGTCGACATACGTCCACGGAAGAGAGCCGCAGCGGTCAAGTAGCGACCATGGCGAGGATCAGCTGCGCACATCATGTTCTTGGCATCGAACATCCTTGCTGCAGATGAGGCCACGACGAAATGAACAGTCTTATACACATCTGGCTTTTTGATACTTGTCGTCTTTCAAACCGTCCAAAGCTTTTTCTTGCTTATTCCGAGTTTCTCTATTTCAAAAAATAAAAGAAAAGGGATGAGCTTAGATTGCATCCAGTCTCTGCTGGGTCAACTCTGGAACTGTCAATGCGCGATACTGCTGGGAGCCACGAGAGGTCAATGGTGCAAAGCCAGTCATGAAGAAGTGCAGACGTGGGAAAGGCACCAGGTTCACGGCAATCTTGCGCAAGTCGCAATTCAGCTGGCCAGGGAAACGCAAGCAGCAGGTAACACCGCTCATGGCAGCAGACACCAAATGGTTCAGGTCACCATAAGTTGGGGTAGTCAGCTTCAAAGTGCGGAAGCAAATGTCGTATAATGCTTCATTGTCCAACAAGAAAGACTCATCAGAGTTCTCCACCAGCTGATGGAAACTCAAGACTGCCTTGGAATGGGTCCAGCACTGCTGCAATGAAACCACAAAATGCTGGCAGTGTAAGAAACTAAATGTTTGGGTATGCCTCGGACAAATAATTTTGAATCAAGATGCATTGTATGGCTCCACCACTGTGTCAGACACCTTTGGCGAAGGGATCACGGAGAAGGTTTCCATAATGCCTCGATTGTTCGAAGTTCATGGAAAATGTCTGCAGGGCTTGTTTGGATGTTGAATTTGGTGACGGGAACAGAAAGGAATTGAGAGAACATTAAAAAAACGTACTGCAAGTGAGATGCGGTCTGGATATTCCTCACGCACTTTGGAGATCAGCAATGTTCCCATTCCAGCGCCGGTGCCGCCACCGAGAGAATGGCAAAGCTGGAAGCCCTGCAGACCTCACTTGTTGAGTTAGTAAATCCAAAAAAACTACCTCTGTCTTAACATATACATAGTAACTGAATACTGGAGAAGAAATACAGCTTGAAACAACTGTTTGGCAAAGTGGCAGTTACGACTATACTATACTATTCAAGACAAGCATCAGTCGCATCCCTCTGCTTCTTTTCGGACAACATCAAGTACTGAGTCAATCAACTCAGCACCTTCGGTGTAGTGACCCTGACAGGGTTTTTGAACTACAAGCTGTGTTTTCCATTGTTTTCGACTTCAATGCATTTCACAATGAAGCAGCGGATATCTGCCAAAAATGCTATTCAAAAATACACAACTGAAATGAGCGATACCAACAGAACCTTGCCTTTGCCCAATTGTTGCCCGCACCTGCCAGCACTTTGACACTTCAAAAACCAGAATACAATCATTTGGCAATTCAACCTCCCTCATCACTTCAGATATGGTAATGCACATCGATCATCAAATATATTATCTTGAATCAGATTTGGAAAGACGAATAGAGATGTGGGAATGAATTGGATGGCCAAACCGATTGCATGATCCGCAATGCAAAGATATTTCCAATCTAAACGCTGTCCCAAACGAAATCCCGTCAGGGGCCTGTCTGCCCAAAGACAAAGTTATCTGGGCGAAACAACTGGCCAAATGGACCAGCACGAACACTGTCCATGGTGCCTGCAAGGGAATCAAACAAAGCTTGGTTCCAGCGGTGTTAAGAGCGAATACATCATGCTGTAATGTAAATGAGCTACTTATTTTAAATCTAACACTTGTAATTGTGTAAAGGTTTCGCCCCATCGCCTGGTTCGAGGTCCATTAGAACAGCACGCGGCACATAGCGTCCACCCGTTGCTTCGTTGAAATAAACGTTGATGCGCTCCTCAAACAAAATCGTTTGAGATGTGACACTGCGTGCTCCAAAGGAAACAACAATTATTGTTCTCTGAACAACAACAACAACAACAACAACAACAACAACAACAACAACAACAACAACAACAACAACAACAACAACAACAACCACCTGGTTTTCCTAACCTTGCCTCCTGTCAAGCTTAGACGTGTCACCGGTTCCTTTGGCATGCCTCCCTCCAACAATCAAATGATGCAACCTCACCCCTCGCACGATGTAGTTTTGATAGGAAAAAATTGCACGGAGGAATATATATATATATAATATGTAGTACATGTATATACATCCAAATCAAACAAGTTTCAAGCTGCAGATCTGAATCTCCATGGTAGGTACCTGCCAGATCAATTCAGAGTCGGAGCACAGCACGACGTCATGACAATTCTTCGATCAAGACCAAAGTGGTAAAGTACTGGTAAAAGCACGTGACATGCACTCCAAACGACATTTGACTGGACGACTTTGATTTCAACTCACAAAAAACACCCTCAAAATCGGACAAACACTTAAGACTGCAGGAATTACTGTTGCACAAGGTACCGGTTGGGTCAATGCCGTGCTCATCTGCGATGACTTCCCAGAACTTGGCACCAATCTGGTTTCCGCACTGGCCTCGCAAGCGAGAGAAATGTGTATATGCATCCGGATGCCACAACATGTCCGCAACTGGCTTGAGGATGTTTCAGGTATGTCAGAGAAAGAAGGCACACGAGTGCATAAGACAGAAAATCATGCACCAAGAAGAGAGACGAAACGTCTATCTTACAAGCATATCACCCGATATCTGGCATCTGGCCTCCCTGGACGTGCACGAGCTCACGCATGGCTGCTGAGGCTAGGGAAGTTGAAACCGAAACCACAGGCTTTGAAGATGCTTGAGGGCTACCCGAAGATGACAACTTCCGCGCAACTTCAATATGATTTCGAAAACACGACCCAGCAAGCAAATACTGGAATCGCAGCGCACGGGCATAAAAACAGAATTAGAAGAGAACCACTTCAAATGTGACCTCATTGAGGATGACACTGAGTGACAAAAGCATAACAAATTGCACACCATTTTTTCCTCCAAACAAATTTTGGTTGTCAGACCGTTCAAGTTCAAGTATGTTCAAGTCGTTCTTGTTCGTTGTGTACTTTGGGGGAAATTTTCTTGGAAAACAAAGTGGTCGGGATATGTTGGGATGAATCGGTTGGGGACCTCCAGTATGCAGGGTTTGCTCCTATCTCCCCCCCAAAAAAAACTCGAAACAGGCCTGCACATGACAGTCCCCAAACAAACCCCCAGTAAGCAGTTCATGGTTGGCCAAAAATTCTACCACTAACAACAACACCAACAACAAGTTCTAGCTACGTCGCTTGTCTAGCTTATCAAGCTTATCTAGCAATCTAACTGTCTATCTATCCAATTAAAAATCTTTCTAGCTACGTCGCTACGTAGCTTATCTAGCTATCCAGCTCTCTGACTATCTATCTATCTATCTATCTATCTATATCTATCTATATCTATCTATATCTATCTAAATCTATCTATATCTATCTATANATCTATCTATCTCTCTCTCTCTCTCTCTCTATCTCTCTCTATCTATCTCTATCTATCTCTTTCTATCTCTATCTATCTACATCTATCTATATCTATCTAAATCTATCTATATCTATCTACATCTATCTATCTATCTATCTATATCTATCTATCTATCTATCTATCTATCTATATCTATCTATATCTATCTATATCTATCTATATCTATCTATATTTATCTATCTATATCTATCTATCTATCTATCTATCTATCTATCTATACCTATCTATCTATCTATCTGCCCAGCTAAACACGGAAAATGCGTGTAATACAAGAATATACATGCAAAATTCAAAGCGCGAAAGCAAAACGCAAAAAAGAACTTGCAAAAGCAACGCGGGTGCCAAAACGGGCGCAAACTTGAATGAAAAGGGGTGCAATTAGAATCCCCTGCACTTTCCTCGGATCAGGGGATGCTGGGACTGGCATTGCACGTTTAGTGCGGCATCCTTCAGCTTCTCGAATAGGAGCCTGGAGGTGCAGGCGCATGACCTTGAACTGCGGCAGTAGGCCAAGGAACAAGCACCGTCACATCTGCGGCAAGGACGCAGCAAAGGCCGTCGATGAGTTTGGGCGGCAATGTTACATGGCTCTTCATCAAGAACGTGGAGGTTCTTAAGAAAGGTTTGCCGGTGACCAAAGCCAAACGTATGCAAGCACCCTGCGTGACTTGACCCTACGAGCCTCAGTGACAAACCAATTGAGGTACTGCAAAACTGGGCCACTCTTCCAATTCAAAGGTCAGTGTGCCTTTTCTTTCTGCGATTTATCACTGTAGCGGGAAGGACACAACACGCCAAAGGCTGCCGCACCTAACCGCATCCCCAAAGATAGGAATGCCATACTACAACACCAAATCACCGGCCAAATATTGTCAGTTGTCCGCCGCCTAGTAGGCCCCAACCCCACCACATAGGTCTGACGGATCTTTATTGCCCCGGTAGGGCGGTGGATTCTGTCTGCGCTAGGCTCAAACAGTTGGGCATTGAATCGCGAAGTATGATATCAGGCGCGGTAATCCCTGCACGAATAGTCGCTTCTGCAATTTTGCCCCAAAAATTGCCCAATTCTTCCCAAGACAGAGGTTTGTCCGATCGATTAGGCAACTCCACTGTGAGAACATGACAGGTAGTGCACATCACCCATTTGTGAGCCAGCAACTTGATCAGGCTTTGCGGAAAAACCTAGCCTTGCGCCCGAAACACCATTTTCTGACATTTTGACTTGGAAAATGCGCTTCGACGTCTATCCCTCCAAAAGTGGCCCAAACGTGTCATGTTTGACCGTTTTGACTTGGAAGGGCGACTCTATTCAAACCTTTCTTTCTGGCAATGTTATCTTCACGAGGGACAAGTTCAGTCCAAAGTTCTGGACTGCAACGCTCATACGCATGAATCCAAACAACGGCACTGTCGCTACCTTGACCCTTGACACCGGGAGAAAGTTTGGCAAGTCTGATATCACTATCTCCTAGGTTTGTGGCCAAGGGTTCAAACAAGGTGAGAGTACCAAGGGCTTTCAAATTTGGGCTGGCTTTTTGGAGCAACATTTCCAAGTCAAGACCTATAAGCGGCCAGGGACGATGAGGCACAAATATGTACCACCTTTCACAAGCAGCTTCGGTTCGAGAAACAAGTGATTACAGAAAGATATGCCAACACAGCCACTGGACACCTGATCTCCACGAAGAGCGGAAAGCATACAAGCAGTAGCCAACTGCAATTCATCAGACTGGGGATCCAAGGCACGATTCCCATTTACATGTAACCATAGTATTGCCATCTGTTGCATGCAAAAACTTGTTGCACTGCCTGCGGGAGAGACAGCAATGGCGGGAAATGACACCATTTCCAACGGCATGTTGCTGCTGCTGAAGCAGACAAGATGAAAAGCTATCAGGACAAAACAGAAAAACAACGCATCGACAGGGCCAACGAAGCGAGCACAGGAAGAGGCATGATGCCGAGGGTGAAAAGCGAAACGACGTCGGCAGCCAGCAACAACGCGACAAGCCTTGCACGGAGAAAGACGAAACCGAGAGCGCCAGACACGGAGAAACCAATTGCAGGAAATTTCACACATGAACGAAACACAAGAAAGAGTAACGAACGCAGGGGTGCGATCGCATGCAAAGAAGCACGGGGGGCGAACTATGTGGAGAGAAGCTCCGAACATTCCAAGAAGCAGCAAGGTCAGGGCTAGTGCTAGTGACCAAGCAACGCTGCATAGTCAAGAATAGACATACTTGAGCCTGCAAGGGGTGAGTGCTGCGAAAAGGGTAAGCCAGCCTGAACAGACCAAAAGCGGTGCTGGGAACGCCAGCTTGCCGTAGGACCGGGCCTGCCTAAACGACGCAAAGTAGTATCACCAATGAACGCGGCGGAGCGTGCGCGCTGACCAGCTTCTGTGCAGCATTTTGGAAAAGCAAAAGAACGTGACGGACCAGAAACCATGACTTTACGACCACAGCCTTTGTCAAACATTCGAAGAAAAGCAGCCACACTTACTGGATCAGCAAGTTACATTCTGGTGGAATGTTCTTGAATGTGACCATACATGAGAAAAGGTGATAATCATCACAATATTCATTGGTGAGTCCCCTTCTGGTGAATTCATTGGGGAGGTTGCGATACCATTTTAAAGGGAGTAAAATTAAATTCATCTAAAAGAGGACCTCTATCAACTAGAACTCCTGGCCTTCCGTTATGCAGATTTCTCTATAAAATGCAAACCATGTGTCCAACAAGATGATGATAAAAAATAGTAGTGGATCCCCTTCTGAATTCATTGGGGAGGTCGCGATACCAGTTAACAGGGAGTAAAACTGCATTTATGTAAAAAACCCTCTCAACTAGAACTCCTGGCCTTCCGTTATGCAGATTTCTCTATAAAATGCAAAACCATGTGTCCAACAAGATGATGATAAAAAAA
>DF244597.1:0-25298 GCA_000507305.1 Breviolum minutum Mf 1.05b.01 | reverse complement strand
AACAAACAAAACCAACAAAAATTTATATCACATCTATTTCCAAAACACAAACAAACCATCAAACAAAACGACCACCGAATCCTCCTCCTTGCCCCCAACAAAAATCATGTAACCACAATGTCTTTGGGTCTCTCTTTTCGTCCAGTGTGGATTTCATCATCTTGGCAACAACCACATCAACAACCCACAAACAACTAATCAAACAAAACCACCACCGAATCCTCATCCTAACAACCCTAACATCATCTCGGCCTCCAAGTCTCCGATACTTTCATCTAAGCGTGATGCCTCTCCTTCCAACCTCAGGTGACACAACAACTGCTTGGCGTGTGGCAGGTAGGTGGGTAGGTCGGGGGTAGGGTCCAGTGGAAGTTGGTATAGGGATATCGTATCTACATGTATCTACTATCACTGTTTTAACTGGGTCTCCCCCCCAAAAAAAGGAACATCAACGACTTTAGAAAAGTGTGAAGAAAAACTCCGAAGAAGGGTAGATGGGACACTTGTCACGGGTGTTTCTATCAAATCTATACAATGAAGATGAAAAAGAGCAAGAGATTGTAGTAAAATCCTTTTACCAAAAATGTTGAATTTGAGCTAAGATTTGCTGGATGTTTTGTTCCAATGAAGCCGTGTACGCCACCATTTACAAAGGTACATTGGTTACTTAGGTACACTGCAATTAGCAACATTATCTTGGCTGGCTGATAATCATACAACAGAATGAAATCAATCAAATCATCTACCAAAAATAAACACAGAGTAAAATGAATGTTCTTAGGATTGTAAATTGTTATCCTCTCAATATCCTCCATAGCCAGCTGTTGACCAACTGAAAGGTAAATCTTGACGAGTGGATGGATGACTATACATCCTGGAAGATCATGCAGTAATCATTCCACCATTGGATCTGGAGAAGTATCTGGAGTATTCCAGCATAGAAGATAATGCCATGGAGAAGCAAACACTGTGAAGATTGTCACCTGTTCACTGGTGCTGAAGCATTGGGATAGATTGACCCTTCGATTTAATTGGATAGATTTGAATTTGTATTTCCAAGCTTTGATTGGAAAACATGTTTTTTTTGCCTGGAGCTCAACACAAAAAAACTCCTGTTTTGATTGGGCCGTTTTGGGCCGTTTGGGCCAGGCCTTTCCGAGGTTGTCTTTTTCAGCCCGTGGTTTCCAGTCGTCAACCCAATTCGGGAATCATGTAACCGCCGCAACCCCCAAACATTCGAGTATAAACAGGTCACTATCCAAAAAAAAAACAGAACCCCACCAGAACATCATCCTTTTCACAAAAAATCCATGACCTTCAATTTAATTTTGGATCGTTTTTGTTTCTGTGTTCCAAACTTCCAAGATGTGTAACTTGTGAAACTACCGAGGATTGGATGCATGACACCCCCCCAGGTTTTCGTTGGGTTTCCCCAGCTGTGTAGCTTCATTACCCAAAGCCACCGGATCGATATCGAACTCCTGGCGTTTGTTTTTCGTGGAGTTTTCTGCAAGGATCCTGGAGCTTTGAACATGTTGGGAATGATACGACTTTGTTGGGACATCTATTTGATGTCATGTTTTTTTTTCTTGCTTTGATTTTTTCGAAAAATAGATGCTGATTATATGTTTGACTATGATATTAACGTGTTTTTTCGTTGGTTTTTGCGTCGACTCCCGTCGGACGTGTCGTTGACTCGTTGTAGTCGTTGGTGTTGTTGCTTTGTGTGATTTTTCCTTTGAAATAGTTGTGCAACTGCTTGATGTCACAGTGTGTTGATTTGATTATTGTTGAAGGTGGACGATGGTAAAAAATTGACCATGAATCTCAACATGGAAATTGTATGAAACTCATAAGTATGAAAATCATAGGACTTGTACTCCAAAGTGAAAGTGGTTATATATTTCAAACGGCGCATCACTGTATCAACAACAAAGCATGTTTAAATATCCACGTATTTGAAACTTTCAGGTCAATTTTAAGTTCATTGCAGGAGGATTTCCTCACAGTATCCCTTACGCTCCTCACAACGAACAGCATTTTCGCCCTTGAAAATGGATGGTTTAAACACAATCCTCTCGTTTTTTCGAGGCAAGTTTGCCTATTTTCAAAGGCGTTTTGGTTCGTTTTCAGTACAAGTCATTACAGTCTGCATTTCTTTGACGCTTTCCTCAAGCTTTTGTTACCCTCAAACGTCAGTGAAAATGAAACCCAAACACCTATGTGATCCACCCGGAAGTACCGCTTCGGCTTGCTCATACACGACTTTCCTACCCCGTAACTGCATGAGCAGTGGCAGCAAAACAGTGCAATAGGCATCCTTATAATGAAAATATAGTTAGGTAATAGAATTCCCTATGCAAAAAAAACAACTAAATAGCCCAGGAGGGTTTTGATCACCACCTCCTCATATCCCACAATTTGGGGCCTTCTGTTTCTGTAGCAAAGTCTGGTGATATCGTTTCAGCTCGTTGAGCTTCGCGGTGATTTCCGAGATCTTCTGCTCACGGCTTTGCCCTTCCTGAAACAACGGTGGTACTGAAGTCCCTTCGTAAAGGTCAAGGAACATGGCTGACTTGAATTTGCACCATGAATGAATGAAGATGTACTGTTTCCTACTGAAACTGCTATCTTTTTTGTTTGGGCCAGCTTAGTTTTCTAAAATCGATGCCACCCAAACATAGCATAACATGAAACCAAACCCAAAGTCTGGTCATGGAGGGACTCAATTGATTTTGCATTTTAGGGACATGTTCGAATCCGGCCATCTTCGTTTATACCCAGCAGACCGGGTAACAGCCTGTTGCTGAGTTCCCAGCATTTAAGTATCCAGGTTCACCGACATTGACTCGTGCAGCTTGCGCCTGGTGTTTCATTTCAGTGCTTGTGTTGGGGGGATATTTGAAACCTATGAAAAAACAAAAAAAACAACATCAACAAAACATGGTTTCTGATGATGGATTCCAAATCATGCGAAAACATGGGGGGAAGTGTATCCAGTGATTATTTTTGTTGATTGATGTTGTTGTTGTGTCCATTTTTTCTACAGATTTATGAAACCTCGACATCCAAGATATTCCGGATCTGTTTGGGAAATCCCGGAAGCCGCCTTGTTTGATCGAAGATGTGGGTTGCTGTGGTTTGGGTTGCTTTCAAACGTCCCTTTCGGCTTGTCATCCTGTGATTTGTTCTTCTTCATTTCTCGTTTTTTGTTGGCAGGTTTGAAAATTGTTGGGAGTTGAGTTAAATAGTTAAGTAGTTAAGTAGAAATTCCCTGGGAAACTATCAGCACTTGAGAGTGCAAGGGGTGTTTCACAACATGAAACGATAGAGATGTCAAATTTCAAATCATGGTTTGCAGGGAACTAACATTGACATATCCCACCTTTGGATAAGGAAAATAATCTTGCAAAACAACCTTGGGAGGGGACTTGCTAGTTTGCCAGTGTCCAGTAATATCATTGAGACTTCTGACAATCTATCTGACACACTGCATGCCACCCCACAAATATATTGATGAATATCAGAGGTTTCCAATTAAGTCAGGGATATCAAACAGCTTTCCTTAAACTCTTTTTTGTCCAACCCACATTGGAAACAAAAAAAGTGAGAATGTTGATTAAGTCTTCTCCAAATCTTCCTCGGAAAGAAACAAACAAACAACAACCCTCTACTTGAAAAAGGAAACGCAGCACCTCTTTTCCTCATTTTTTCAACGGTTTCCCCCTTGTTCCAGTCACCAACATCAACAATACCCCCAAACAATAGGCTGATTGGGTTTTTTCCGGTTGTCTCACCAATCAAGATGGCTCCCTTCAGCAGCCTGTAATAACTTGGCTTCATCCAAGTTATTCTTAATGTCATCCGCAATCTGTCAGAGCTGTTGGAAGCCAACAGAAGACCCGGCGTTGGTCGTGACTTTGTTGGTTCAAAAAGAACTATATACATGGCAAGTTGTTTGATGTTGTTTGGCAGAAAATCAAGGTGTCGACAACAACAACAACAACAACAAGAAGCGCATTTTCTCAAACGACCGAATGTCTTTTTTCTAAAAAAAAAACAAATCCACCAAAATCCCACCTGTCGTTTGCGATCTTCCAAGCCGGGCAAATTGGCTTTAGACCTCCGCGCTGTGGCAAATTAACACACGCGTAGATTCTTTCATGCAAGTGTGTTCCGCAACATGGAAACCCAACCGAAAAATCCAACCCAACATCAACAAACTCAACAACATGTAATTGATTTGGCAACATTTTCAGCATGAAAATCGTTAAAAAATCTAACCCAAAATCCCAAATCGATCCAAAAGGGTGTGTTCAACTGCAAAGGCATCACAGAAACCGTAGTTTTACCTCAATCAGATATATTCTAAGTTTTAACCTTTCTATCATGTCTTTCAGTATTTTGTGACTGAGATTGGGAAATGCCTCTTTTTTTTCTAAGGGAATCTTGAACCCTGCAAAGGAAGCATTCACGATACAACAACGCCAAGAGAAATGATGGGTTTTTGTACCTTTTTAGCTGGCTTCTTTTCTCTGCAAGGGGCCCCCTTTTTGCAGTCGGTTTGCCCGGTATCCAGCAAGCACAGCAGCCTATCCCAGTCCTTTCAAAAAGATTTCCCTAAACCTCAAAATTACTTCACCCACAAAGTTGGAAGTATTGCATCTGCAAGTAATCTGCCAAAAACTCACCAATTACTGATTATCACAGGTTAATATGGATGTTTTTTGGAAACCTTTTAGGTGACATTCACTTTGTTTGAAAACTGTCCGTTGTTAATCATGGGATAACAAAACTGGTGGAAACTCCAAAAGAACCCTGCAACAAACAGAGTCAAACCCCATAAGGTCCAATGATTCTTAGGGTGGAAACTTTTCCATGACTCCGCATGTCAAATGTGAGAGCTTTGAAAAATCAGCACCTCAAATGGTGATGAATATCACCCATGGGAATGGGATTCGAATACGTTAAAATGCACCTGGAACATTAATACTGCAATTACAAGATATTGAAGGGACAATATGAAGGTGTCCATTACAAAAAAGTAAACAAATAATTACAAGATGTTTTGTAAGCCAACCATCAAATTGGGAAGGTTTGATTCCCCCCCCATGAAGGTTTGATGGCTTCCCACCTCAATGTTGCAGCTTTACTCTCTTTATCTCTTCGTTGTGTACGCATCTCGTGTAACTCTTGGTCATACCTGGAGGAACAAAAAAATAGCGCTTGCCCGGAGCCATGAGACTGGTATACTTAGTAGACCTAGATTTAGTTGAATTGTTTATTGGCAAATGTAGGTAAATATACCAAACATTGTATCGGAATGAGTAATTGCAATTTGGAAGGTTTAAAATATGCTGGAGGCTGGGAGATATGGTGATTCAAGAGCAAAAACACACAGCAGCATTGTAAAACTGAGAAACACAACACAGCAAAACACATCTCATCTAGGTCCAGGTACTTCCTAAAGACAGTAAACCGTAAAGGCGTATTCTGTAATCCGTAGGAAGGGATCTTCCCAGCAAGTTGATGAAGGCCTTTGTTTTTGTGTGAGAGCACGCACGCAACTCCATGGAATTGAAAACCAACACTGCATGCAGCGATTGCATCTGAAAATATCTATATAATTATATAGTCTAGGGACATTGTTTACATTTACCTTCCATTAAATCAATCTGATATAAGTTCAAGAACGAAACTCATATAACCTCGTTAACCATCATTATATAACAATCTTCCTCATTTTTTTTCACCCTGTCTCTCTCTCCCAAGAATTTTTTCCCATGTCGAATCAGAAGGGCCCCGGGTTTTCCGTCGATTTTCCGACGTCGGATTTTGCACGGACCTCCGAAGCTCTTCATTCAAAGTCTTCAATTTGGAGCTGCAAGCCTCCGAAAAAGCCGAGGCCCAGGCCGAGTCAAGGAGGGCATTTGAGTCGTCTATTTCCTGGTGATTTTGCTGGTTTTCGTTTGGAAAATTTCAATGAGACCAAGCATAGTTGTTGGTAAAAATTGACCAACCAAGATTTTTTCTTATAAATTTGAAGATGCAAACTTGAAGAATCAAACCAAAAAGTCATGTCAAAAGTCAAATCCTTTCAATCAACAAATTTCTCACGAATTTAGCACCTTTACTACCCATCACCTCCCATCAGGAATCACCTCATCACAAGAAAGCCGTCCTTTCCCAAATGGCCTCGGCTTTCTGCGTTTTTTCCTTGGCTTCTGCCTCTGCTGATGCAAACTGTTCGCGTTGAGCCTTGACCTGTGGGAGGTGATTGGACACCCCAATCATCAGCTGAGAATATGACTGGATACATAGGGTTGATTCATTATTATTAGGACTTTAAATATTTCTTGTGGATTCATTGAAGTCAAATCAAATCGAATATATTGAAAGATTGCTGGTGATCGCACAAGCTTTTTAGGGCCACCATGTATTTTTTGGGGGACGAGCGGGTAAATTTGAACATGTATTGATACAGAAAGAAAACTCAATTTGAGTTCAATTGAACTTCGTTGCCAGTTTCAAGTTGCTGGCTCAATTGGCTCAGGTAGCAACTGCCACATCTAGCGACTCAAGCAACCCCCAACTCTTTGGACCGCCAGTGAAAGTGAAGGAAAGTAATAGAAGATGCCTATGTTTGCACCAATGGCAAATAATGGGTGAATTGGGGTGAATTCCCCCAACCTCTAAAAAAATCATGTTGCATTGTCATCCTGGTGTTGACATGATAAAAAGCCAGCATCGAGTCGGGCAACTCACTCACATCCCAACATCATCCAACATCATATGAGGTAACTTGTTTTGTTGAAACCTTAAGACTCCCAACAAAGTCCTTGGGAAAACTAACCTTTTAGACATCCAAATACCTGCCGAGTTTCACTTGGTGTTCAACAGGGGTCAAACATATCAAAGTTCAGCAGGTGGGACTGGATGGCTAAGGGTAACATAACCCAACATATTGTTGATGGAAGAAATCCTGCACCAGTTGATGTTGGTAGGAATATGATTAGGAAACATGGGTGTTTCCAAAAATAGGGGTACCCCAAAATGGATGGTTTATAATGGCAAACCCTATTAAAATGGATGATTTGGGGATACCATTATTTTTGGAAACACCCACATCCTACCGAAGATCTCTCCCAACCAAAATCGACCCTTCACTGGACCAGCCTCTGCATAAAGCGACTCGGCTGCTAAGAGTTTCTCCTCTCGACGCAACAGAAATCCGGCCAAGAGATGTTTTGGGTGTTGGTTTGTCAAAAAAAAACACATAAAAGACATCATAATCCCCTATCGTTAGTATAACTTTACTATATTGTTTGTAGTGAAATGGTGGAAATACTCTCAATTTGCAAGGAAGTTATGTCGAGGTCATTTCACATTTCTTCATGGTCTTCACCCAAATTTCACCAAACTTGCAGGAAATCTAAGTTGCCCATCTCTGGCAGTTTGTGAAGGATACAGCCATCGACCCCAACCAAAACGGCACATGTAAACGGCTCCTTGTAGATGTGTGGTTCCACTTTGGGTCTGGCTGTTTGTAGATCTCTCAATTGCCTGACATTTTTCCGATAAGGAAATGGACCCATCTGGGTGAAGAAATGGACCATTCCATGCGGATGTAACCATTGGTTCAATGGAGGGTGGGAGGGAAGATGAGGTGACTTCGCATGCAAACTTGCGAAGTCAAATGAGCCACATTCGAAAACCCTTATGCTAAAACTGGTTGGTTAAAAAGGGATCCTTATATTAGCCTATTATAATTAATCCCTGTAAAACTTGGGTGGTATAATCCCATATATACAGCAAATGACGTTTTTGGGCCCTTGGTCACGGCTCAAATCACCTGGGTTTCCATGAGCCAAAAAACTCTAAGGCACTAGTCTTCAAGAGCCAAGAACTGGGGAAAAGGAACACCTGCTGGTCAATACAAAAATACAGACATTTGACATTTGTTTAATGGTCCTGTTACCCAACCACCTAAAACTCCTGCATTAGTTGTAGTAAAACCATATGTTAAAAAACAAGAAACTGCACACAAAAAAAAAAAACATCCTCCAGCATTTATCGCAAGGTTTCCAGCATCGTTAACCTACCCACATCTCAACTACAGCTTCACCGATTTTTTTTCTGAACAACATTTAAGTCAATTTATAGGCATCGCTGGGATCTTCTCAAGTCTCACGTTTCTCACCTGTCGATGTTCTCATGGAGGTTTTCGCAATTCTTCACATGATTTCCAAGCGCCTGGAAGAAAAACATCGCGAGGGAAATCGCCAGGGAAATCCACCACTTTCCCGGAAAAGGTTTGTCTAGTCGCAGAAAACAAAGAAAGTTAACACAAATCTTCAATGGAGTTTGCTTGTAACCACAAGTGTTGCTACGAAAAGTCGAAACTTGTCCAACATTTGAATCTGTGAGTTGTTGAAATTGAAGGCCATACAGAACTGGAACTTTACAGGATTTTGTTGAACACAAAAAAGACATTATCATCTACCAGCTACGCAAATGAAGCCAATGATTAGAGAGAGGTTTGCAACTACTTTTGCCGTCGTTAGTGAGATCCCCCGATCCGTGGGTAATGCGTCATTTTCGAAATTGTGCCTTTTGTGGAAATCCTAAAGTACGCAGTGACATTTAGGTACCTTTTAGTGGATTTCCACAACTAGAAAACCTCAGTGCAAAAGTGCAAACCATGGGATGTTGTTGTTGTTGTTCTTGTTGTTGACCTTGTGAATCCTCATCAAGTTTCAAGGCCATCTGTCACTGAAAACCTCCCATTGTTTTGATGGCCAGTGCCTCCCGGGCGCTGCGCAAGCGCGCAAAGGCAGCATCGAAGTGTTGGAAGTCCAAAGTTGGAAGGTCCTGGTGTCTCCGCGGTTCGGCGGATCTCCACAGGGGCACCATGGAAAAAACCACCCCAAACCATGCACTTTTGTAAGGGAAAATCCTTCAAAATGACTACAAATTTGCATCATTTCATCCCTTCAAAAGAGGTTTATAGAGTTACAAAAATAGCCTCCTGATACATGATATATGTTGGGGTTGTCCCCCCACTTTCCAGGATTCCAGTGACGACAAGAACCATTATAATCATCACTGGTTTTGTAGGCGATTCCTTTTTACCTTCAACGATCATGACGGGACAACACAACATATATGTTTTCCTGTAGTAGGAGTTCAACCATTAGAAGGGAAGTGGGTTATCTTTATCCCAAGAAATCCATCCTATTGCTTTTTACTAGGCCGTAGTTTCAACCATCAAGGACATAGAAAGCTTGTAAAGACTGGGAACAAGAATGGGCCGGCTCGCAATTTTCTGGAAAAATGAAGTCAGTGGTGGCCCAACATTTTTGTTTGTTGCAACGTTGGCATGTTTCTGTTTTTTTCTAGAATTTTGGTGATTTAGTGCTGCCAATAAACGTCTATATCAAAGCCACAAGTCATACACACAAAAAACAAACAACAAAATATAGGTGAATCATGGTGAATCCGTGTAAAATAAGGTTAACTCTCTCTTGTTCTCCCATGACATGGCCGCTGCGCTTCACATGAACTGGTCTGGCTAAAATATGTTGGTGTGATTACCTTGTTCAATCACCAGGTACATTATGGGCCTCATACTATCAAAAGATTGAACTATAACCCGTATGAATGGTATTATACATGGCTAACTGGGGTTATAACCAACCGTACATTTAGGGGCCCCATAATAACTCCACTTATAACGATCGGCCTCGGGGGCCCCACCGAAAGTATGGGCTGACATCACCTAGCTGACCCCATGCACCTTTTGAAGCATGGAAATTTGAGGCCATGGTTTTAGCATCCTTTTCATAGCCACCCCCCCCCAAAAAAAAAACACTAACAGCTGGAAATGCTCAAATGCTCATCAGTTTTGGGCTGCCAAGTCAGTTTTCCGGGGTGTTTTTGTTGAGTCATAGTCTTCCGTTTCCGTTGGCTACACAGGTCATCTGCCAAACGCCGCAGAAGTTTTTGCTTCACTCTGAAACGGGTGCTGCCCATCGGAACGAAGAACATGGGCCGCGATGGTTTTTTTCGCACCTCGCAACTTCAGACTCGGAAAAGTGGAAGGGTCCAGGTTTGCAAGGATCCAAGATGAAGTGCAAAATATCTATATGGTCTCAAAACAAAACTATATATGTATATATAGTTGATATACTCATATTGAAATGAACATTGAGGACTTTGGATATATAGTTTCTTGCTTCGATGACGTTTCTTTTTCTCCGTCAAAGAGCATGTAGGCCAAACAAAACACACACCAAGTTGAATCCCCCAACGGTTTTGTTCATGACTTTGGTTGGGTAACATCTCAAGATCTTCCCCAAAAAAACGCCCCAATTCGAATCCCCTGCCCGAAAGCAACCTACCTGACACTCATCGTCTCAGCTGCTTAAGTCTTGGACCTCAATTGAAAAAGAGATCCCCAAATTTTGGTTGAAAAAAAAATGCTACCTAAATGAGGTCAATTAAACAACTGGCCACACCAGGAGGTCGTATGTCATCAGCTTTGGTATGGCTGGGAGGGGGTTCAGGTAGTTGTTGGCGTTGCTAATACTTTATCGGTTCAGTAGTGACTAGGACTTTTGGGGTGTAAATGGCTCAGTCTGCAACATCTCGACATCTGTTGAAAGATTGCGTTACAGAAACTGTGACCATAGATAGTGCAACACCCTCTAATCAAACTCCACCCTATTTCTTCTGTTCAATTTGTTTTTAACACGCTGCGAAACGCCCGCCCACCTGAAGCCTTAAAAATGGAAAATTGTGCAAACTCAACAAAATTTGGGCCCCAATCCACTCTTTGGATGGAGTTGTGAACAAATGAGACGTGAAGTCACAAACTTGTGAGCATCTAATTTTCAAAGTTGAAGACAACATGTTACATAACTGAAAAAAAACTGAGATGTTTTCCTCCCCAAAAAAAAGTTCTGAATTCAGAACATGGTTTTCCCGGAACACCGACACGAAATTAAACCTGACGACGTCCAGTTACAACACCAACCGGTCCGAGTCCAAGGCCCCGGTTGAAACAAACCAAGCAGCATTAAAAAATTGAAGGCCCAACTGTAGGCCCAGCCCGATGGCAAATTCCTGGCAACTTTGTGATCGATCATCACGACCCGCCGTTGTTGCAAAGCAACTGAAAAACATCGTGGGGGATACCAACAAAGATGTACAAGTTGTATATTTGGATAAGTGTGTATATATTTATATTTATTGATAATATATGCATCTAAATTTCATATTACATATATACACAATATGATATATATATACATATATATATGTGTGCATTCAATATACCAGCTTCTTCAAAATGACCTTGTTTGGACCTACAAGTGACCTAAATTTGGGGAATCAAAGGTCACTTTGAAGAACCTGGTATATAATTATTTTGTATGTATACTATATATATGATAAGTTATCAAAGTCGTGTTGCTCTTGGATGCCCTGGGCTAGGGAAAGAATTAAATCTTTTTATAGTTGAAATCGTTTTATGCAGGATGCTGACTCCTTTGAAACGGATCCATTTTTGGTTGATTTCCAGAAACAACACCGATTCACCGTGACCATTCACCGGTGGTGCGTCCCCGCCTTTGTTGGGATTGTTCCATTAAAAGCTCCACGGCCATAGGCCACTGAGAACTCTTATCCTCGACTGAGCTCACCGATGCAGTGGTTTTCAGGGATCGTTTTGGATGGATCAAAGGCCGTAAAAGACTACAAAACATACCGGGAAAACAAACTGTTGATGGTTCAGAAATCCGGCGAGAAAACCACCTGGAATACTGGGATGTAAACAAAATCCCTGATAAATACTGGGATAAACTACCAACCTCAACTGGTGAGCCGGATTTCTGAACCATCAACAGTAGTGTACCATTTTTGTTAGGCAACTGTGGCTGGTTTTAGGCGTAAAGTTGATGGAAATTAACAGCACCTTGTTTTCCAGGTAGAAAACATACAAATTATGCAGCACTTTTCTGCTGAATACAATGGGGGGGTGCTATCCCAAACACTCAATCCGCATGGTGTATTTGGATGTATTTAGCTATACATTTACTCCTAAACTACCCAGGTGTTCTAGCTAAATAGGTGTTTGCCCCGAGTTTTTGTGTCTCTTGTGTCTCTCGGATGACATCTTCACATGCCGAAATGAACATTAGATTATTCGACACCCATTGTGAATATTTGGGATAGGAATGACCGACCTATTCAGAGTCATACATGTTCTGACCGTTTTTTTGGGCATGGTGAAACTTCATGGCAGCTTCAACCAAAATGCTTCACCATCCAAAAAAAAAACTGGGGATTGAAATCTTCAACATGATTCCCAAAAAACTGTGGAGTTTTTGAAACTGGTACAATCCCACACTTGTGGGAAACCGTTTTGCTTAAAATCATGGCAAAAGGGTCTATAGCCTTGCGAAATCTCGGCAATGTGAATCACATTTGTTCAAAAAAATAAAAACAGAAACCATCGATCATTTTGGCTGATGAGAAAATTCCAAAGAATCGCCAAACACCCTTCTACTCCAACCTGTTTATTTAAGACGTGACAGTTGGGGCAACTGATGCATCCGAGGGGGTCTCATCCCATTGAGCCCAAGGTGGATGCCATGTCAAATCTTAATTTCCGTGGTTTTTTTTCGAACAGGAAAGAATTGCTCCGGCGAAAATGATTTCTTTTACCTACTATAACTATAAATTTCACTAAAAAATACATGTTTCACTACGGCGAAAACACACAAAACATGTGGGTACTTCAATTTTTTTTCTGCCAGCTTTTTCGGGCAGTAAGCTAAGGGGGGCCCTCACTACCCACCAAAAGATCCACAAAGTTTGGTGGGATCATTTTGTTTAAACATCATTGATGTTAAGGTATGGGATGAAACCACCAGTTTTCAATGGGCATGTGTTTATTTGTGTTTTTGCTGTTATTAAAAAACTCATGTTTCATATAGTTTTGCTTCAATTTTTGGCCGAGTGGCTAAAGTAACACACAAATCTGAAAAAGCAGACCGTGAAGTTTCTCCAAACGCCTCAGTGTATGTGGTCAAAACATTCGGGCCCGAGGTGATGAAGGAAGACATGGATGGTGGGAGGGTTGGACAGATGCGAGATAAGATGGAAAACATGTATATATAGAGTTGTAATAAACCTGTCTTAATCCTAATCCCTGCAACACTTCTGTTTGAATATCTTTGAAGATTACTTTAGGATTGATGATGATTAAAATTGCATAGATTTCTAGAGAATTATCAAACGCCGCCCTCTATTGGGGTCGTGATCACCAAAATATTACGAACATCCACTATAGACATTGGATGTTCACTGCTTTTTTTGCTTACCCGGAGCGCCGGAGAGCAGACTGAAAAAACACATGCCGGTCTTAACTATGGGACAAAATTTGACCGATTTTGTTCCCGGAATTTTCGGTCTCAAGAGATTGGTACCATGGGGATTTTCAGGGTTGCGTTCTTCAAATAGAGGATGGTTGACTCATTGTCACTATATTTGAGGTTTTTCAAGATGTATGTCCATTCTCTGCATATCATATCATATCATCTTTGACCGGAAATTCTTGAGACGCTACTCACTTCTATCTTTTTCTTGGGGGGCTGTACGCTCATGAGATGTAATCTGGAGGGGGAGAACACAACGTTGAAGTAGGAGAAGGTCCAACATAAATCAAGGCAATCTCTTTGAGAGCTGGAAAACAAGGGATACAAACCAAAATGATAAGAAACGTTTGTGAAAGGGAGCATACCCCCCACAAATCTCACTGTATCAATGAACAAAATCGGCATCTCTTCTGGTTCGCATACTTGGAAGATGACTTGGATGTTGGAGGAATCCAAATTTGGCTTCCAAACCGGAACAAACTATGCAAAGTTCATCACATATCCAAAAAAAGTTGGGGGGCCAAAGTTCGGCCCAAAAATCCGATCCTGCTTTTTTTTTGTTGACCGCCAGATCTGATCTTAGCCAACAGCCAACTCGTGGGACAAGACTCCGGTGGAAGCAAAGAAATGGCTAATTGCCAACTTCCAGGAGCCACCTTTCGACCAAACGTTGCCCCCGACTTGGAGGATTTTTCGGGATCAATCACAAACCCATGGTGCAAAACTGAGGGGAGTTGAAGTTGTTCTGTTTCCCTATAAATTTTGTTTGCAGCTTTCTGGATTCAAAAACACATCGGACATCGCAATTCATTGTCTTATGTATGGGAAGAATCTCACATTAGCTGAGAGCAGCAAATTCAACCATGACATAACATAGCACAATACAATATAATTTGACATAACATGGTATAACAAATAATATAGTAGAATATCATGTTATCAAGCAAACTATCAGTAACATCAAACAATATAACATTAGAACAGATTTGATCAAATGATACAATAGGAAATACCACAATATAACATAACATAACATGACACAACATGACGTAATACAATAAAACAAAATAAACTACCATAACATAAGATAAGGTAGCATAAACTGTTGCAAAAACCTTCATTGTTTACTTGGGGCTGAGGATTTCTTTTTGTCCAAGCCGGTTCCGTTCCGCTCCCATCCCCCCCCCAAAAAAAACAAATGCACATAAAGAAAGATTCAAAAAAAGGTCCGTGTTTCTGTTGTTTCAGGAGGTCTTCATGCAATCCAACGATGAAAAAAGATTCTGTCCCAAAATGTCGATTTCAAAGATCCGGGGTGGGAGCGGCGTAGCAACTTGAAGTTCTGGAATCTATACCAACTTTCACCCTGAAACAACCAACAGCTAAAGGCTACCATTGAAAACCTATGGTGCAGGAAAAATGAATTCCTTTGGGGTTAAGATGGCCTATTTTCAGAGGTGTTATAAGGTTTGTTTCTGTTTCAGGGAAGGTATAATCTTCATATCTCTGACACGTCCCAAAGCTTTTTCCCCTCAACAGCTGCCAAACACCTTATCCCATACCACCATGGTCTTCCCCCACCCCGACTTTTCAAACCGACAGACATGAGCAGTGGCAACAAAACCGTGACATTCCATTAAACATTGTGGTTGGTCAAAAGGGATCCTTACAAACATATACTATATCATCTCATATAACTAGGCTAGTATAATTCCCTACTAATTTGACACCATTATATAAATCATTCGTTTCAACTAGATCCCGTTGTCATGTGTTTTTTTTTTTCGGGTCTTTCACCTTCGCGGCCAAGAAGACAAGGCCATCAGAATCTAAAAGATCCACAGCCAGTTCCAATGCCAACTTCCAACTCCCTGGAGAGGTTGGAAAGGTTGTCGCATTTGGTTGGTTGGAATTGTTGGTGGTGGGCTGAGGATATACCTATTTCTATCTTTATTAAGCATGGTTGAAACAAAAAATAGCTTGTCAACAAAAATCCAAGCTGTTAATGAAAATTATATAGGTGTATCTAGATAGACTTCGATGTTAACATGGTTGAGTGTGTGCGTGTGTGTTCAGATTCCAAACAGAAAACTGGGGCTCCCGAAGTCTTGTGTACCCTTTTCGGTTTTTCCAACATGCAAGGGCGGCCAAATTTCCAAAAAAATACAGCACTCTTCGTGTAAAAAGTTGCACAGGTAAAGGTACAGCAATGCATATCACTACAGTATTCACACTTAAACAGACTTGTACGAGTACCTGTGGGGCTATGCCATTTTGCTTTATTTCAAAAAGGTTTGACCCAAACACAGGGATATTAGCCCACCATGCACTTGATGTACCTCAACAAACCTTCAATCTAAAGATTTTTAAGCACATGACATGGTCAAAGATGTGGTGCTGTTTCTTTTTTCGCTGCCCAAAAGTCATGGGGATGTGTCGTTTTTCTTTCCACAACCATATTTTTTTGCAAAAGTCAGGGACTCAAAAAACGACCATCGGAAATCTGAGGATGATGACAATCCGAGGATGAAAACGACAAGGTGGGCCCCGAACCGATCGTTACACATGGAGTTGTTATGGGGCCCCTATCAATAGTTTGTTTTTGAAAACCCAGTGAAACCCATGTATAAAATAAGGCAGTCTTTTTGAGGACCTCCCAGGATTTCTGAAGCATCAACAGTAGGAAAGGTTGCTCTGGTTTTGGGGGTCAGAAAACGAGACAGAACAAGACCACCCTTGAAACCCAAACATAAATCCTGCAGGTATCTAGTTGGTCATTTTTTGTTGCCACCAAAAATAGCAAAACATATGAAATAGTCGTCAAATAGGGGTCAAATCCTCCCCTAAGGTGATGTGAAACCACCTATAGGGGTGAAACATCCAACAAAAACATCTTCAAAGAAACCATGGTTTGTGCGATGCAAGCCTTTCATTAAACATATCCAAATACACATTGTTTGGATCAATGACATTTCTTGGTTCAAATCGCCCATCATTTGGTTTTCGTCGCCTCTGGCCGCAGCAGCGGTCAAATGATATGCACTGATCTGATCTCCTTGCAAGGACTTTGCCTCCATCAGGCCCCACGTGGGGCAATGAATCAATGGGAAAGTGGGTAACCTCCATAACCATCCATAACCTCCCTAACCAATTACCACAGGTGGTGGTTGTTGGAACGTATGGCAGGTATGGTGCTGTATATGTGTTTGAAGGGTTGTGTTCTGGCGATGTTTTCCTTTGATGCCAAGTGAGGGAGGCATTTATAGGTGTTCTGAGCACATGGCGAGGTAGGAGCATTCATAATCTATTAATAAACATATAGATAGATAATAGATAAAAGGCATATGTGTTTATCTATCATTACAATGTGTCTGGATAAAGATGAAACTAAAAACTTGATGTTCCAGGTATGGCATGGGAGTGATAATCTCCATGGCTTAATGAGGCGCTACCGGTACCTTGCACCTGGGAGTGGGGAGGCGTGAACTTTTAAAAACCATCCAAGAGATCACATTCAAAATGTTAGCATTGCAACCTAATGGGGGTTCATTGATATGACACAAACCCCCCAAAAATGCACCGTGTTTCGCATAAATGAAGGTTTCCCTTGGGATCCCCGATCCCAAACATGTAGTAATCTTGCTGGCACTGGCTGGGTGGAGGAGCACCCTAACCCAGAGCCAATTCAACCACACCTGCAAGTCACGATCCAAGAACTGTAAAGTCAAGCGCCAAATGTCTCCATCAACGGAGCTGCTCTTTTCCTTGTCACCCCAATTCTTTTTGGGGGGGGGACTGATCACATTCTTGGATATTTTGTGAACATGGCTTGCTGCAAAAATCCACGGCAATCTTCAATAGGATGTATATACTGGAGTCTTTTTGTGGTTCTATCTTTAGCAGTTGAAAAATATATAACGCAATTCCAATTTGACGAATGTATTTTACGTACTGTTGGTGGACGAAATCCTGCACCACTTTTACTTGCACCCTTTTTTGGCATATTAGTTAAGATTTCCTGAGCTGTTGAAAAAGGTACACCCAGGAAGATTAACATGGAACCTACAAATCACCCATTTAGAAAGGAAAATGATATTCCAAACCTCCATGAGGACATGTTACATGTGAATCTTCAGGGATGTATGTTTCAAGGATTGTGGGCTTCGGCATATGACCGGCGAACTCACCTCATTGCCTTCGTTGAATGTCAACAAAACAAAGAGAGTGAACTTCACAACGAGTCTGTTCACATGTCAAGACATCAGATTGCAAAATGAGACAAAAAAAAGGCGCAACTTCACATCTTCAAATCTCTGGTGTTCCATGCATGTCCATCCTTGAGACCATCCTAGTGATATGACACTCCTGGGAGTGTATTGATGGTGGGAACCTCAAAAAATCCACCCCTTAGAAAAGAAAACGTAACGTCTTTTCTAAGCACCCAATGTTTACGGCTGCGATCCCCAAAATGGAGGTTTGGTTCAAATTCGAAATTCCTTTCAAAAGTGGTGGATTTTCAGATTGTTTCGCCGTTAGTTTTCGATCATGTACCCTCCATAAAACTGAAAAAAAAACGGGCGCCAGAAGGCAATTTGGCTGCTCCAACCATCCATGAACATTTCAGGTCCGAAAATGTTAGTTTCAGGGAATGTAATGATATTTTGTTGTGATATTTTGTCGTAGGATCCATGTATGTATGGTAATTATTGACCTACTAATTCATCCCATAAAAAATACCTAGTCATTTGATGTAGATAAATATACGTATACTATATATATATATACCGTTCGTCCCATGGATCCGTCATGGGAATTTCCCCAGCACCAGCAGTTCCACCTATCGCCGAGGAACACAGCTATCGCCCATGGTATTGTAAGCAACCACGTTGGCTAAACGACTAGGCTTTGTAGTCGCCAAAAGAGGATAAAAGCTCAAGACCTGCCAGTTTTAGATGTGTTTTTTTTTGGTTGGGATTTTGTTTTGGGGGTTCGTTTAGTAGCAATTGGATTTGTTATGTGTATGTGTGTGTGTGTGTTTTCTTTCCAACTTTAGATGCCAACTTCAACATCTCTGCAATTCTAACGATACCTTTCATCGTGGTTGGGAAAGTTCTTGACTAATATGTATCAACATGTATCAACATGTATCCCTTTGGTTGTGCAAACTGGAAGTGTTGAGTAAGATCCTCAAATGAGACCTACCATACACCTGAAGGGATGTGATGAAAATGCTCCTCACCACTCCCAGGATGGGATGGATGGGATGCATGCAATCGTGGCCCTTGGGGGATCCCAATCTAAACTGATTCATTTTGCATATATCACACCCATTTGGACCAACAAAAATAAGACAGTTCTAGTAGCTGCTTCCAAATTAATTCTGAAAAATTATCTAAAAAAGAAACAAACAAACAAAAAGTATCTTCTCAACTGATATTCTGCTTCCTTTCAAAAAAAACAAATCCAACTTTGGCCAAAGGAAACTCACTCTGGCCATCTTTCATTTGTCCCACTTTCTCCCACTCTCTCTAAGGCCGAAAATGTCACTCACCATTTCACTCCCATGCCCTGGAGGGACCGACCTCTCTCCAAAGTGTGCAAGACTTCATGGTGGCAGTGATGCTAAAAACATTCCGCTGCAAGCCTACTGCCTCTTCCATGGCTAAAAACCTCAGATCCATGGGTTTCACGGGAAATGTGGGGGAACTGCGAGCAATAAGTTGATCAGTCTCCAATAGAAATGGTCCATTTTTCCACTGAACCATCATTTTGTTGCTTGAAAGAGTGTCCGCTTCGCTTCGTGTCGGTTTTGTTGGTCGTTCTTTTTTTTCTTGGAGACCGAAGCACCTGAGGGGTGAACAAAGGGATTTTTTTTATGCAGATGGTTTTCGACATGAATGATTCATTTAAACCACACAGTAGATTTATTAGACACTTAAATCATTATAGATATATAATTCAAATTCCTAATGAGATCTCAATCTTAGTCCATTTTTCAGAATCTGATGTTTGTTTCCAAAAAAACATATCTTATTTCCAAAAAGAGGATTTTCGGATCTGTCTTTTTCGGTGTGAACTCACAAAGGTCTTCAGGGACCTTCATGGCGGTTTCTTCCTGTATCCGCGCAAAGTTGCGCATGTTTGAAAGACGTAAAAACGCAAAATTCAGTTCCCCTCTAGTAAACTACTGAAACATGGCAATGGAAAATCACCATTTTTACTAGGAGATACATCTTCAAAGGGTCCATTTTCCATTGCTATGTTAGTTTACCGGAGTGTAAGATGTTTGACATGTTTTGTAACAAAAACAAATATCCATGATGAATTCACACAATCAACGGTATGCCCCATTGGGGAGGTTTTTCTTTGCAGGGATGAAGCTGGACGTTGTCGGATGCCATTTTGGATGGGAATCTAAATGATTCGGGCTATTTTTTCGGCGTCGGCTAAACATTAAGCCCTGCTATTTATCGGGGGAAGTGGCTTTGGGGCCTTGGGGTGGAGATACCCTTAAATTCTAGTGGCGTTTGTAAAGTGGAGCAGCTAAGCGGATGTCTTTGACTTTTCCAGATCAACGTCTTGTTGTCTTGCAAGTGTCTGGTATCTCACCTATAGGAATTTTACTCCCATTCTCGAAAAAAACAACAGCTTTTTTTTGTTAGATAACAAATCCAGAGCAAAACCCATTAAAATACATCTGGCGGAACCTGTTTCAATATACCTCTTTGAGAATGTCGAACATCATGCCTTGGAAAAAAATAGGGCACTTTAATTGAGAGGGGACTTGTCAATCTCTTAATGGCATCGTATAACCGTTATCTTTGAACTCAACCTCCGAAAAAGTAACTTGGAACCATGTAACGATGTAGCATGTTGCCATGCAAAGGCCTCATCCCTGGAACAAGTGGTCATTGCAGAGCCTGCAGCGATCCTGAGTTGGATGAATCGCCCCCAACAACAAGGAACAAACATGCTTCTTGGGGTGGCCATAAATTCCCATGAGCTTCGCCAGGATTTTTGCTTATCAATTATATACATATCTTTGGATGGGGTCGGTGGATTTTGGGAAGCGACTCAATATGGCGAAACAACAACCCAACCCCCAAACGTACCCACATCAGTAAATAAGGCTTTAATCAGGCCTTCATAAGGGAAACCAATGGTTCATAAGCCCAGTTGAGAGTCATGATATTATGGGTTTTGTGTATTGTACTTACCATCTAAAGGGCGCTGAAATTTATCCTATTACCCATGTTGCAGTCATGTTGTGTTTTTTTCTTCTGGGGCATTGGAATGTTTTGGAGGCATTCCTGGGAGAAAAAAACATGTTGAGAATCGGTGTTTTGAGTTTTAAACTCACGAACCAATGTATACAGGGTTTCCAAAAGCAGAGGCTTCTTCGGGGGTAGAAGAACAAAAATAAAACGAGAAAACAACAACTAGTTGGTGAATTTGAAAAATATTAGTCAAATTGGATCATTTCCCCAATTAGTGGTGAAAATAAAAGTCTTTGAAACCACCAGCTAGACAACATCGCACTCCCAAAAAACCAACAAAAACCCTTCAAACCTTCAACCGTTAAACATGGAAAAAACGCATCTCAAATTGGAGATGACCGACTCAATCCGGATGAATTTTTGGATGGCTATAAAAGTCATCCGTTGCTTCAAACTCCGATATGATGATTCAAAAAATGTGGCTGCCCTCATGAGTTGTTTTTTTTTTTTGGTTCAACTAACATGTTGGCATTACTTTTGTTAGACAAGACCAACCGGAGTAACACGCCCGGGTAGTATAATCCGTTACAGCAAATAACCAGAGTTTTGGTCAAAATACTCATCTGAAGTACTGTAATCCTTTCTTTTAAAGCTATAGGCTAAGAAAAATCATCTGAACAAAACTCTTCGATTTGTGGCGTCATCGTGACCTCACACAACTCCCCATTTGCCCAAAACTCATGGCTTTCCAGCCACCAATGGTCGGACCCACGGCCCACGGACCCCCAAAAAACTCTGAGTATCTAATGACTGGATCGCAACTTATTTAGGGGGTCGTTTGGTCAGGTCCCATTCTTAATGTTTGATGGCCCATGATGTTCAAGCGACTTTTGTTGCTTCCAAGAATCTCACTGAGCTCAACACGTCCTCTGCGCGCATCACGCAGCACTTGCATCACCTCCAAAATAGCATGCTAGTATAGCGCAAACAACAAGGCTGCTATTGAATCGTATACATACATCATATTGCTATCAAGAGTGTGATAATGAATCAAAAGCTACATAGACTACATAGATACATATCAAAGAAAAATAACAAATACACATATCATATAATTCATATATATTATAATTCATTTAAACATTACATAAGTATATGGTTTTATATGAACATACCCAGCTCTGGCATTTATATATATAAATTTGTTAGCTTCATTCCTCAAAGGAAATCATTGGATCGGAGAAAACCCTGCGATGGTGTCATGATCTGAAAGCCCTGCACCAGTTCTTTTTCAAATAGAAATCATATATAGAAAACTAGTGTTGATGCTTCAGAAATCCGGCAAACTCACCCGTTGAGGTTGGTAGTTTATCCCATGATTTACGAGGTTTTAGCACCATCCCAGGTGGTGCAGGAGTTCTTTACATCAACAGTATATCATGAAATATCACGAGATGCGTTTTTCCCTGTTTTTAACATAATCGAATCATCCCATGTTGAATCCTAAGCAAACGGTACTACTTCGGGATCTCCTGCCAAAGGTAATCATAATCCAGGTGGTCACTGTTTCTGGGAGAAGGATGGTCGACCACATCATTCAAACAAGAACCTCTTTAAGCAACCCATTGTTTTTGTTTTCTCCAGGTCCTATACAGTTTAAGAGGTATCTTTTTAGATATATATTATATCGTATAATATATATATATATTATATCATATATCATATTTATATATACATTGTATATACTGCCTGTTTAATTTTTCCAACCAATCATCAAAAAACCCACCCCCCACCAAAAAATCTCTCCACCTGTGACCAGAGTAACGGATTCTTCACAGCGCTACTGATCGTTGCTGGACTGTTTTGCAAGCCATCTTGCTTAGCACCTGGACACAACTCTCAACGGTAGGATCGAGATGAGGTCAGTCATGAGACTCTATCAGATCCGGATGTTCAAAAACCAACCCTTGTTATATCATGAAAAAAACATGAAAATCCCATAAAAATAACAAACAAACAAAAAAACAAACCTGACCTGAACCTCTTTTAACGGAAGCCGAAGAAACAAAAGAAACAACATAGAAACAACGGTTTGGGAATCGCCACACATGGCGTTGACCAGGGGTGAAACGTCCAAACTTCAATGGTGAACAATTCGTAAAAAAGCATAGCTACCAATATTTTCATAGCTGCACATCTCATGTTTGGTGTCGTTTGAACCAACCCCAATATGTCTGAAACAGGAAACCATTTTGGTCAATGTGTATTATAGTATTATGTATACTGTATACGTATATATCTATTGCGGTTCCTTGTTTTCCTACTAAATGCAACCTTTTTGGAAGTGACCGGTCACCATAAAGCATAAATAAAATTGTACCATCTTGGATTTCCTTGTTTTTTTGTCGCTGCTTCATGTCACAACAAAAAAGCAGCGATTTCGCTGCCAAAAAAGCGCAACTGTAGCGATTTCGCTGCCAAAACCCTGTATTTGTTGGGAAAACAACGGAAATGGGATAGAATTAGTCTTACAAGTGGAAAGATATCTGAACACGAGGAGAAGTTGGTGTAGCATTTGGTATCCTGAATGGATTGGCTGACCAAAGTACAAAGATTCATCAAAAACCACAGTGGAAAATGAAGTGCAGGTCATTTTGTGGAAGAATCCCATCATGCACCAGTTGATAATGACGATCATGAAAACGAACTGGCCACTGTTTGTTCTACATCCTAAAGTGGTGACATGTCCAACAATAAAAGGTTTGCCATGAATATCTCTCTTAAACATCACAAAAAAACAGACACATGGAATTCTCATCATTTTAAAAGTCGATAAAGGTGATTGTTTAAAGTTGGAGAAAAAAAACACCCACTGGACAGTGGCAAATTATCACTTCCATGAGGTCCAAATATCTTTATCTTCGCATCATTTTTTTCACAGAGAGATCATCTGTAAAGAACAAAATGGGCACGTTTACAAGAAAGTGGTTTCAACTCTGAAGAAATATATGTTGACCAATTGGATTCATCCCAGATTAACAAAATATCGAAAATCTCACCTTTTCAACACTGCCATCATCTCAACCATTGCAACCCGACTCACAAAACCGCGCCTGACATTAAGTCTAAGGAATCTTTCCAAAGCTGACTGGTGGTACATGCCATCATCACCTCGCGAATGAATCAACCGTTTTTTTAAGCCGTTTCCATGGGACCCCATCTGCGTGCCATCCGAGAAAGCCACAAAATTTCAACCGAAATGGCCTGGTTACAGGAAATGATGCCCTGTTCAAGGCCGCTCCGGCGCATCTCCTGCCGTTTTTGACAGGTGAGAACTGCCGTGAGTTGGAGAGGAAGAAAGGAAGGTCAGAGAACAGGGGCTCCTGATAGAGCTGCAGCGCTTCTGTTCCTTGACCATGTGAACCTTGGTGCCGAGTTGGTGGGACTTGGATCCCGTGAGGAAAAAAGAATCCCCCAAAGAATCATCGACTTTTCCAAAGCCCAACAACAAAAAGACCCAGAGATGGAATGATTCCTACGATTTTCTTCAGTCCAACAATTTTCATCCCAGAGATGGAGTGACTTTCTTCAGACACGTTCAATCTGGGTAAGTCCATAGGCAACCAACATTTGGGTGATAGTCATCTTTCTATCAGGTGACATAATGGGAAAGCGAACCTCAGCTAATCCGTTGTTTGTTTTGGAGAACAAATTAACCTGTCTTCTTTGTTTTGGTGGGGAGAGAAGAAGGATGCCTTTTTCTTTTCGGCAGTGATTATGACATTTCATGATTCATGAACAAATCAACTTGTTCGCCAGTATTTTGTGTTTCGATTAGAGTTTATACAATGGGCAAAGTTGCAGGTGATTCTTGAAATGTCATTGGAATCTGACTTCCCCCCATCAAAGATTCCCCTCACCATAAATACGGGCTCAAGAACGACCCTTATTAAAGAACATATGGTGGTTCATAACTCTCTAGTAAGCACCTTATTCCTGGTGGCGGTAGGCTTTGAACGGGGCAGGTTGGATTCTCAAAGCGAAAGTTTTACTTGTGGATACTAAAGTAAATTCACAAATCACCTGAGTTACCCAACGATTTTTCAACTCCTTGCAGTCAAAGAAAAATGACAAACTGGGAGCGCCACGTCCCCCTTGAAGAACTTAATGCACGAAACCTCTCTAAACCAAAGGTAGTGCAATCTTTTGATGACCCTTGAGCCAAAGTGTTGTGGGTACATTTGACCCATTGTGAATCCTTTAAGATTACTACACTGCAAGTAAACTGTGTTACTATACATGAGGCATATTACCCCAAAACAGTTTAAGTCCCCGCCCTTGGCTACCGGTTGCGAGAACATCACGTTTTCAAACGCCATCATGCGAACCCCCCCGGCCAGGGTTCTCGCGATAGCGTGTGTCACAACACAAAAAGCAGTAGGCAGCCAAGGTGAGTAGAAATGCTTTACAAACTTTACATTTCATGCATACGTTTGCATTTACAAATTAGACTCTTGGAACAGAGTTAAAGACGTCCTGCTACTTCAGCTACTTTTCCGCGCAAGCGCTGGTAAAAGTATTCGAAAGTGAAATTAGTGTTTCGTGAAACCTAAAAGATTTTCCATCACCAAAGCAGAGCTCC
>DF244596.1:0-24733 GCA_000507305.1 Breviolum minutum Mf 1.05b.01 | reverse complement strand
CTGCGGTTCTGTCCGGTTCCGGCTTTGGTTGGTAGTGCTTTGCTCAATCGGCCCTGGCGCACATACGATTGGTCCTTGCGACCCACTTTTTCTGCTTCGCACTTGGCTATGATCGGTGCTCTCTGGGTAGGCACTCGCCAGTTTGTCCATGAACGCTCTGGCCTCCCCCCTCCCTCCCTTGCCTCCCCCTCTTTTACCCTGGATGATCCTATACGTACTACGCAACACCTCTTGGATCGTGTTTACTCACTTATTCCCCCTGCGTTTCGTCCCTCCCACATTGCTCCCCTCGCTCCTCCTCCCATAATCCAGGGCTGCTTTCGGAATCATGTAAACTCCACACTTCTCACCATAGAACGGGAGGGTTTTCCAATTTATTATGGGCACACACCGGTCACCTCCCATGCAGTGGCCGCTCAATCTGTGATCGCGGTTTTTCCGCCTAACTCTCCTCTCCCACGGACTTTGCATAAATTTCAATCCCTTGTCTCAGGCCCAGTTTAACTGTTATATACAATTTTTAATCTGTGCGCTTGCGGTAGCGGCTTAGCGTTTCATGGTTATCTTCCAATTCTCTCATTTGAAATTGATGGCGGGGAGTGGGACACCCCTTGTAAGGAAAGGTGACCCCCCGAGGCCTTTCCGGTTGAGGCATCGGGGAGGTGGCTCCATTTTATGGAGTTACATTCCAACGGGAATTCAACAAATGTGCGGATTTTCTTGCGGGTATTGCTCGTGATTATGCTAAACAACCCTTTCTTCCCTCTCTCCCTTCTCTTTCCCACTCCCCCCCTCCCTTTCTTCCCTCTACTCTCCCCCTGTTCCCCTCACTCTTTCTCCTCCTTCCTCTGCCTTTACCTGAGTAACAGGATTACGACCAAGATTCCTAGAGAATCTGCGGATCAAAAAGATATCGTTTGATATTATCATGGGTCCTGCATGCCCAAGACTGCGATGGTCCAAAGCTATTCTTCTTGGAGGGAGCACATGATTGAGCGAATGTGTTCGTGCTTTGCATTTCCCACTGCTTGGTTTTGAAACAGGTCTTGAAAGAGAAACTGCGTGAAACTATTGGGACATATTCTACAAAGACCTACTCCAAGTTACATTCGATATCCGAACTGGTAATACCAAGGACGGTTGGAAAAAGACGATAAACCGACAACCCTTCTTTTGATTTGGAACATCGAGAAACAAGATTGAAATGTAGATGACCAAGATTCCCAACCTTTTTTCGAGCTTCTTGCATTTTTGGCCGTATTGACATCATGTGAGTTGCTTTGATTGCTTGACAGAGTTCTTGTGCTGATACATCCCCTAAATTGGAAGTCTCCACACCATGTCTGAAAACGAAAAGAACCCGGGAGGATGCCATACCAAAAAGGCAAATGACATTTTTCAACCCTGATTTTCCAAGCCAAAGTATGAATTGTTCCGGCCAGGACAATCGTGGGTGTTACAAAGATCGCCTCCCAGAAAAATGTAGAACCGTGGAGTTTGTGTAAAGAAGCAGAGTAACCATGCAAGCAAGAAGTGGGGAGCTTTGATGAAGAAGTCTGGCAGATGACTCCTATTCCAGCAGCTTTCATTTGTTCCAAAGCATGTGACATTATCGCAGAAGATACGTTTAGCGTTGCCAGCCAGCATTCCAGCGTCTCGTTTCTTCGATCAGGAGGCAGTGCCTAATAAGAACTCAAAGGGCGATATTCGTGGATTTCCGAACTGGGATTGGAAGATCTCACTTTCTATTCTGAACATTGCCTGCAAGAACACCAAACACCACACACAGATGATTCGACCAAATCCAGTACCAGAATGGAAAAAATATCGCAGTTTTCACAGTTGTTTTTTTCTTTACATTTCAGGTGGTTGGTTGGGAATGGGATTTTTGAACCATCAAGATAGTATGGATTCCACCAATCGAACAAAAAACACTGAGATGTTTGTCGGTTTCCATCTTCAAGAGGGTTTTTTGTTGCCGGAGTACGGATTAGACTAGCTAAAGGTTCATGATAGATTCGCCCCTGATACCAGGTAACAGGTTGCTTGACAGAGTTCTTGTGCTGATACATCCCCTAAATTGGAAGTCTCCACACCATGTCTGAAAACGAAAAGAACCCGGGAGGATGCCATACCAAAAAGACAAATGACATTTTTCAACCCTGATTTTCCAAGCCAAAGTATGAATTGTTCCGGCCAGGACAATCGTGGGTGTTACAAAGATCGCCTCCCAGAAAAATGTAGAACCGTGGAGTTTGTGTAAAGAAGCAGAGTAACCATGCAAGCAAGAAGTGGGGAGCTTTGATGAAGAACTCTGGCAGATGACTCCTATTCCAGCAGCTTTCATTTGTTCCAAAGCATGTGACATTATCGTAGAAGATGAAGATGCGTTTAGCGTTGCCAGCCAGTATTCCAGCGTCTTGCTTCTTCGATCAGCCGGCAGTGCCTAATAAGAACTCAAAGGGCGATATTCGTGGATTTCCGAACTGGGATTGGAAGATCTCAAAGCAGTCACTTTCTACTTCTGAGCATTGCAAGAACACCACACACCACACAAAGTGACCTTGTCTTCTTCAACCTTTTTTCGAGCTTCTTGCATTTTTGGCCGTATTGACATCAAGTGAGTTACTTTATGTGTGCAGGGAGCAGATTTGTCAATTCCAACTTGTGCCAGTGAGTAGTCCCTGCTTACTCGAACAGAATTTCCTTAAAGGAGTAAGTTTAATAATTTTTTTTGCAAGCAGGCAGCAACAAATAGTACTTCTGAAGCACCTGGCAGCCTCCGGAAGACTTGGCAGCAGGCCTTTTTGTAGCTGAAAGCATGTGATGTTCTGCGAGTCAGTGCCTGTGATGCCCCATTGGCCTCATACATGCAGAGGATGCCGTCCTGCAGAGGACCGGCGTCACTATCACTTCAATGATTATCCGTCCCAAAGTGCAAGTTTTGCAGACACTTCGGATTGACATGCGCTCATGTCAGACAAGCTGAGCATCAAGAATCATGGAAGCTGCGTGAACAATGAAACAAGTACACATACCGTTTTGAGTAGGAGACCGAGTGCTGCTTGGGACATTTGGGACAAGGTGTGGCGAGCGAAAAAGAAATGTCTTTGATACAGTAGAGGTGGTGAACTATGGTGACGCTTCCTTTCGTGATGTCACGGCAGTCTGGTCGTTTATTCAGAGGAAGCACAATTTTCCAGGATAATATTCTTTGCATTCATATACTGTACATCATAGATTGTCGCTTCGACGTCTTGGGGGAAAAGTGAATGTAATTTCTTCGATGTTGTGCGTGTTAGCTTTTGGCTTAAGTTTGTGGATGGCACAGGTCTCGTGCCATAAGTGCCGTCAAGCGGTCCCTCACGAGAGTGACTCTTGGTGTTTGGCCTGTTCGGCCACCGAGGCTCTTTCTCAGGAGCTTCGGAATATCTGGGGCTCACCAGGCTCCAGGTTGGTTGCCACCGACTTGGTGGTTAGTGCTTTGAAGCAGGTTAGGGCCTTAAGGCGTTTGGGGGTGGGTGCTGGCTCGGCCGCTGCATCCGCCAACCCACTTGGCCATCTGGCCCCTGCGGAGCCTGCTGAGCCACCAAAGAGAGCAGAAACTGGGCAGGCAACTGTTGGGTTGCCTGCTGGAACTGCTGTCAAGGAGGAAGCGCCTGAAGAAAGTGAGGAGAGCGAAGAGGAGTCAGAGAGTGAAGAGAAGGCTCCAGTTGGGGCTAGTGCTAAATCTAAAGCAGATAGTTCAGCTCCGTTGCCAAGAAGGAGATCAAACAGAGGAGAGAAGGAAGCAGAGGAGGAATCGTCTAGGAAGAGGCGAGAGAAGGAAGATAAGGACAAGAAGTCAAGAACTAGAAGTCGTAAGAGGAGAAGAGAAAGCAGTCGAAAGGAAGAAGATCGTAGTCGAACAGACAAAGGAGACCAAGGACGAGAGGAACGTTCCCATAGATCGAGTGGTTGGAAGCGACCTGGATCAACGGTGGAACAACCACACCATAAAGAAGGTCAAAGTGGACGTCGACGAGCTCATAGAGGAGGATCACGTCACCAAAGGCTTTACCGTGCTCAAGAGGACCCGTATAAGCGGTTCCACCACCAGCCCCGAGGGATACTGGGATCAACCCTTTACCTCCTTTAGATAGGAGCAATGGCGAGAGGTGTGGAAGTCAGTCCAGACGAGGCTGCGATGCTGAAACCCTTTGGAGTCGACGAAGGCGTCCTATGATTGGGATGATTCTAGAGGTGCATCTAGGAATGTCTTCGTTGGGCTTGCTGGAGGAAGACTGGTTCGCTATGGTGGTTGGTTCAGTGCAGACCGACAACAAGCAAGGTCTGTACGTGGAAGGAGATTTCTTGGGTTGCGAAGACGAGGCCCAATCAGAATGGATTGCAGGCCACCTACGAGAAGGAGGTCTACATCTATGTGCCGAAGAGGGTTGCCCGGATGGAAAGGGCCCTGCAGATGCAGCAGTACATGCGAAAAAGGTTCGGTGTTGGAGCCTTGGGAACTTCAAGGCAACCTATGTCAATGCCGGTGGAAAGAAGATTTTGAAAGACCTGAAGGCAGAGGAAAAGAAACGAGTGGTGGGTGCTGCGGCTGCTACCCCAAAAGTGAAAGCAGTAAAGGCGCCAAAGAGAAAAGCTGCTACTGTTGGAGATGCTGGGAATCGAAGAAAGAAAAGAGAGGAAAAGAAAGGGAAGGATATTATCTCCCTAGACTCTGGGGAGAGCGAGCGGAGAAAGAAGGAAGGAACAGGAAGGGCTGCTGGGATGACCCGTGCAGGCCTGAGAACCCTGTTCAAGGAAGCCAAGGATCGTATGAGCCGAGGAGTGGCTGGACGTCGGCAAGAGGAAGAGACCGAGGACTCGAATGGTGGACAGCGAGCAAAGGCTACCGTTTGTGCTCGGGACGGCAAGAAGCTGATAAGTGGAACCAGCTTCAAGCCAGGCAAGATGACCCCTTTGGCCATAGAGGATGTGGGGGTTACAAGAGGTGGAGACACGAGCAGATTGACGAAGAAGATGAGGAGCAGCAAGGACCCCGCGGATCTGCTGCTGGCTCAGGCCGCGCAGCAAGGATCAGATGGGGGTGGCAAGAGGAGAAAGAAGGACAAGAAAGGAGGCAAGAAGGTAGTGGAGCTGCTGAAGCGTGCCATTGGCGGGAAAAAAGAGAAAAAGAAAAAGAAGAAAAAGAAGAAGAAGAAAAAGAGAAGAATCAAGAAGGACCCCGACGATCCTGGAGATTCGGACAGCAGCGGATCTTACAGCAGCGACTCAAGCAGCTCGAGCAGCCGAGGATTAGACAGCGGCAGCGAAAGCGACTTGAGCATGGAGGCCCCACTGAGGAAGAAGGCATTGTCGTCACCAGGAAGCGTGCTTGCAGATCTCATAAAGCATGCTCAAAGCAACTCGACAAAGGCTCCTTGATGGATCACGAGGGACAACCAGCCAGCCTGACTTCAGGAATCAAGCTGTCAACGTACTTTGCGTTGCTGATAAGGAATGCCGAGATAGAGGATATGAAGAAGACGCCTGGTTAGTTTGCGCGATTTTTGGAGTCAATGGTGTAGCTGGCAAGGGCCGTGCTTCCCATACAGGCTCTGGAACGAAAACCCAACAAAGAGCTCTTGACGAACTGAGGTCGAGCATCAAAAAGGTGCTGACTTGCGACGCACAGATTGATCGCACTCCGGAGGTGGCCGTAAAAGAATTAGCTTCAAGGTTTGTAACTTACACTGGGGAAGAAGTACCGAAGATGCAGGTTCTCTCAGTCCCCCAAGTTCTTCCTGCTTTGCCACCTGCGTCTCATGGGGGTTCAATTAAGGCTGTTGACTTGGTTTGTCCTGGGACTAGGAGGTTTTTGGAACATGCTGAAGAGAGCTTAATTGATGAAGTTCCCTCAGACCTTAAGAGGTTGCAAGCAAAAGTTCATATTCAACCTGAAGATAGAGAAAGGTTGGCCGCTTTGTTGGTGGAGAGAAATGTTTGCACTTGGGTAAGAGATGAAGAAGTTCTGAGGATCAACAAACATCGTGTCCTTAACGGTTTATTTGGTGTAGGAAAGGGAAAGTATTTGAAGAGCGGCCAGGAGATACAGAGGGTAATCATGAACTTGATTCCAAGCAACTCTGTGATAACCCAAGCAAGAGGATCTATGTCAGGATTACCCTCCATTACACAGTATCTTAGTATGGTTCTGGATGGTGATGAACAAGTGGTTCTCTTTCAGTCAGATATGTCTTCAGCCTTTTACCTTTTCGCCATCCCTAAGAACTGGTCACCCTTCCTTTGCTTCAACTTGGATATGATGGGAGAGCACATAGGGAAGACCCCGGGGGTGAGATATTTTCTGGCTTGCAGCGTTATTCCTATGGGGTGGAGCAGTGCTGTGAGTATCATGCAAGAAATAGCGGATAGGCTCACTACCATTGGCCGTTTGCCGGAAGATCACAAAGTTCGTAGGGATGCACCTTTACCCCCCTGGTTGGTTTATAGCTTGAATGGACAGAAGAGAGAAGGTCGGTCATGGTTCCACGTTTACTTGGATAACTTTTGCTCTATGGGGAAGGTAATTGCTAATGGCCATAAGAGTGATGCAGAAATATTGCACAAGATGATTGAAGAAAGCTGGGCAAGCTCCGGAGTGCTTTCTTCAAGTAGCAAGAGAGTCGAGGGCCCTGCGCGAGCGGTAGAGCTGGGTGCTGAAATGAACGGCATCGAGGGCAGCCTAGGTCCAAGCTCGGAGAGATTCGTTCGCTTGATTCAATCTACGTTGAGTGTAATTGAGAAAGGAAAGTTGAATCGTAAGTGGATACAGGTTTTGGCAGGAAGATGGGTTCATATCTTGGCCTGCAGAAGACCGGGCATGGTGGTGCTTGATTGGGTATGGAAATTTGTGTCTAGGAAGAAGTTGGGTAGAAAAGTAGAGCTTTTAGTTCGAGGTGAATTATTCCACTGTTGTTTAATTGTTTTATTACTACGAGGAGATCTCCGAGCAAAGATTAGTCCAGTAACAACAGCCAGTGATGCTTCCGAAAGTGGAGGAGCTGTAGGCTACGCAAAGGAGCTGACGACAGAAGGATCGTCTTTTGCTGCCGTGGATGAAGAAACACATGGGCTAGTGCCAAAGGCACCAATTATGGTGCTGTCGCTTTTCAACGGGATAGGATGCACTTTTCGTTGCTATGATTTGGTTGGGATTACCCCCGAAGTGGCTATTTCCTTTGAATTATCCCCTGAGGGCAATCGAGTGACTTCTAGGAGGTGGCCCAACGTAGTTTTGGAGAAGGATGTTAGAAGTTTGGATGAAGAGAAGGTAAGGCAATGGAAGTATCTTTATCCCCAACTGGAGAGTATTCACCTTTGGGCAGGTTTCCCTTGAGTGGACCTATCATCGGTAAAGTTTGGGCGTCGAAATTTGAGAGGAAGTGAATCGGGGCTACTTTTTGAGGTTATTCGTATATTGAAGCTACTGCGAAAAGTTTTTGGGTTTGACTTTGACATCAAGTACTTTGCTGAAAACGTAGCTAGTATGGATGTGGAGGCTGAACAAGAAATTTCAAATATTTTTGGTCGGAAGCCTTTCAGAGTAGACTCAGCAGACGTAGTCCCTATTCACCGCCCACGTTTTTGCTGGACCAATGTACATGTGTTACATATTCCTGGTGTCCGTTGGGAAGAGAAAGCCCGCTGGATTGAAATCACCTTTGAACATGCCTACCCAAGTGTTGATAGCTGGCTTGAAGAAGGGGCTTCATGGCCTGGAGGGGACCGGGGAACCGTTCTTCCCACCTGCCTTAAGGCTATAAAAAGGCAAAAGCCACCTCCTGCTCCGGCAGGCATTGGTAAGTGTGACTATTCGACAATTCAGAGATGGCGTGCCGATGATTTCAGGTTCCCCCCTTATCAGTATCGAGAAGATTTTCTGGTTTGGAGGAATGAGAAATGGAGGTTGACTAGTGCCAGTGAACGTGAACTCTTACATGGTTTGGGGTATGAGCATACTGCGCTTTGTTGGTCGGCTAGCCATATTAAACAAGACCCCCAAGGATATGAGGATGTGCGGAAGAGCTTGGTGGGGGATGGTTTTAACTGCTTTACCTTTGCTTATTTCGCCGCTCTGGCCTGTATGAAGTGGATTCCTGGGGTTAACTATGGAATGCTTTGGGCTAGAATGGGCCTTGCACCGGGGATGTGTACCCCCTTATTTTTGGCGGCTCCTTTGGCAAGAAGGTTGGTCTATTCAGATACCCCCAAGAAAGCATCGCCGGAAGAATTGCACCGGGCCCTTTTGAGGAGGGTCAACCATACAGGCTCTGATGTAAGGGTTTGTTCGGGTTTCATCACAAATCCTAAAGCTTTTCCAAGACAATCGGCGGCTGCAGACTGGGGGCTCTGGCGAAAGGGATTTTCTTACAGATGGAAGTCTAAAGAGCATATCAATGCACTTGAGTTGAGGAGCCTAATACATTCCATGGAATATCGTGTGCATCATTTCAGGGAAGTTGGATGTCGTGTCTTTCATCTTACTGATTCCTATGTGGTTATGTCAATTGTGGCCAAGGGTAGATCTTCCTCAAACTTGCTTAAACCCCTGCTGCGGCGTCTTTCAGCCCTTGTCCTAAGCTATGGTCTTTATGTGGTGGTAATTCACGTTGAAAGCACTGAGAACCCCACAGATGGGGCCAGCAGAGCGTAACTACTGGCCTGGGCAAGCGAGCGCTGCTGACCGGCGTGCCGCTCGTTCGAGCATTGTCCTTGAGAACGTTGGCATCACCGAAGCTACCTTGCAGAGATATTTCACCGCAGTTTCACGAATGGCTCACCTATTGGGCAAGGTTACTACAGAATGCTCCCTTGATGACCTGGTGGCAGACTGGATACAGCAAGAGTTCGAAGACGGTACTCCACTATACCTGGTAGGTGATGCACTTTCAGGAATTCATCATTATGAACCTTTTACAAAGAAGAAATTACCAAAGAGTTGGAGACTTTACTCCATATGGCGTAAGTATGAGGTGCCATGTCGGGCTCCTCCTCTTACACAGGATATCACTTTGGCAATGGCTGGATGGTGTCTGCAGCATGGAGAACTTACTATGGGAGCTTTGATCCTCTTGGGGTTTCATGCCCTTTTAAGGACGGGAGAACTTTTGTCAGTAAGGCCCTGCGACTTTCTGCTTGACAATTCCACAGGATTAGTTTCCTTGCCTCGAAGTAAGAGTGGCCTTCGCAATAATTCTCTTGAAACTGTCTCGCTGCATGACCCTATTTTGTCATTGAAGCGTTGCGAGCTGTTATTGAATTGCGAAATCCTTTGGGCTATGGTAAGCTTCCTCTGTGGCAGAAGAGTGGAACTGCTTTTAGGCAGTTGTTCTCGAAGATCCTTGAAAAGCTCCACATCAGCCACCTTTCCTTCAGACCTTATAGCCTCAGAAGGGGCGGAGCCACATGGGAGATGCAATCCCATGGGCTGATGGAACGTACGCTTATACGCGGAAGATGGAAAAATTCGAATGTGGCTCGCATTTACATTCAAGACGGTCTCAGTTTGCTGCCTCGATTGACAATGAGTTGGGATGCTAAGAAGAGCATTCACAAATATTCGGCAGTATTCACTGCCAAGCATTGTTCCAATGGGGTGCGTGGAAGCAAAAAGCGAAAAACAGCTTAAATTTCTTGGAGAATGGCTTTGCTTTGTTTTCGAAAACTTCTGCATGGCGAAAAATGGAGTGAACTGTCTTGACCCCAAGATTGTCGCTTCGACGTCTTGGGGGAAAAGTGAATGTAATTTCTTCGATGTTGTGCGTGTTAGCTTTTGGCTTACCCACAACCGCCCTCCCAGGGAAGCAAAAAGCGAAAACCAGCTTAAATTTCTTGGAGAATGGCTTTGCTTTGTTTTCGAAAACTGGTTCCTACCATGGAATCCTTTTGGTGCTCCTTCCATGGAGCCAAATAAAGTTCCTACCATGGAACTAGAAGATGAAAACTTTGAGGATGAATCATGACTGAGTCATGATTGGCAAAACNCCTCCCAGGGAAGCAAAAAGCGAAAAACCAGCTTAAATTTCTTGGAGAATGGCTTTGCTTTGTTTTCGAAAACTGGTTCCTACCATGGAATCCTTTTGGTGCTCCTTCCATGGAGCCAAATAAAGTTCCTACCATGGAACTAGAAGATGAAAACTTTGAGGATGAATCATGACTGAGTCATGATTGGCAAAACCTTCTGCATGGCGAAAAATGGAGTGAACTGTCTTGACCCCAAATTATATGATAATGATTTGATAATGATTATACTACAATTGATTCGGATCCAATTCGGAACTGATTAGGTTGAAGAAGTGTAGCAGTATTTCGATGGAACGCCGTTGTTAGATGGTTTCGCTGAAGAACCCAATTACTTTGAATTGCGAAACAGGCAACAAGAAACGAAACAAATTGCAAACATACTTCTCCTGTCACATCAAGAGTGTTTCGGGATTGTTTGACTGCATGTGTCAAGTTTGCAAAGCAGTGATTGAAATATCTTTCTGCCATGAGCACTGTGCCAAACATATTAGATAATGAACAAGGTGTTTGTTGCTACTGCAGTTTTTCGAAAATCACCAAAAAAAAGCAGCAGCAGACCTTTCCACAAGAAACATGCACAGTGAAACACTTTGCATTAAAGAATCATTCAAGTTTTTGTTTTTGCCCATCCAGGATCATTGGAGCCGGAAAAAATCAAAAGTGTGGTTTGCGTCATTTTGAGGACCGGAGGACAACAACCCCTGCGTCATGAAGGAGGGTCCAAGATTCCGATCCTTCCCGGGCCCTAAAGGCCTCCGCCCTGCGGCAAGTGCCATGACGTACCGGACCTCCCGGAGAGCTGAAGTTTTTCCACATCCGGAGGTGGCGTCGACTTGGCCAAGTTGCCAGGGAAAGGGGGGGTGCAGCTCCAGGATAGATGATCTTGGAAAATCGGTATTCGAAACAGTTTCCCCTTGGTTTTTGTGGTTTTTTGATTCAGGAGGTTCTCAACTCATGGCAAGAGAAGTGATGAACATTTTCGCCCCCGAAAAACAAAAAAAAAGGGGTATAGTAAACAAAGTGTTTCAATTGATTACGAAGAGACTCTCTAGGTGGTGCTTTCAAAGATTTTTTTAATTTTCACCCCGAACCTTGGGGTTTCATGATCCAATTTGACTATATAATCTTTTTCAGATGGGTTGGTGAAAAACCACCAACCAGAATCTTTATGTGAGACAGATTATGTATTGGAATCATGTGTTGGGGATTATGATTTTTGTGCCTTTGGCCGCTTCTGAAGTCACACTCAAACAGCTGAAAAGGCCCAAACTGCCCCCTTTGAGGAAGTAAAAACCCAAGTTCGGCAGAAAAACGAACAGGCCCAAACCAGTGGTGCGATGCACGGCGGTTGGTGAAACGTCAAACTCCCATGTAGAATTTAAACCGAAAGCGGAATCCAGGTGCGTTCCGTGAAGGGGTCGAAGCCCATACAGTTCGGTTGAAAATCCCGGAGAACACATGTGTAGTGAAAAAAGGGTAGTTGTTTAGGGTACACAGGGGATGATACTATACAGCAGGGATTAGGATAAACCATTACAAGGATCCCTATTGAACAACCAGGATTCAATGGAAAGTAAAAAGTTTTTTTTCGTGGCTCACATGTTGACGCCCGCCCCACAAATCTATGCACCGATGCCAAGATAGTATTTTTCTTTTTCACTTTTTGGAAGGTAAGCGGCTTATTTTCCACGGGTTTTGGAGTTAAGATAGTACAACGACATGGTAGTAAATGGAGAGAAGACGAGAACACAAAGTCTTATAAACCGGAGTCAAGTCCTAACTTCGTGTCCAATATCCAAACTTCGTGTCACTGTTGTCAACCTTGTGATCTCTAAAAAGCCATCTATTTTTTTCAAAATGTCAATCTGGAAAAATCCAGATTCAACCACTACAAAAATATCCAAGAAACAAACAAATTGCATGGCATCTACTCATTCTATTTCAAGAACTTGGCACCACCGATTTCTGGGTCGTCCTTTTGTTTAGGCAGGAAAACATGCTGATTAGATACTGGAACTACTTGGATGATATCTGAGGGTTGGTTGTATAGACAAGTGGTAAATCACCTCTAGTTCAGAAGCTATGTGTAATTTAAGATAAGCATTAGGGATCCCGTATACCTCAGTAACAAGTCAAGTTTTGCGTCAGAGAGATCCGGAACCAAGACGAAGTTGGATGAGAATGATGAATCCCTTGTCATAACTGGAAGAATCTCGCAGTTTCATGATGTACTCATGAATGATTACTTTTTTGGTACCTTGGAACCTTTCTCTTGGTTTCTTCAAGATGTATTCTTGGAAAAGATTTGCGTTGAAAAAAATCATTACCGAGGCGACATGGATGCGACATGGATGCCTGGAGGCTTTTTTTGGAGGGTTTTGGGGCAGCAAAAATTGTTGCCAGGTATACACCTCCGAAAATTTACATGGAACTCAAAAACTGGGTGGTTTGTAGATGTTTCTCCTTTTCCCAGGTGTATTTTCTGGTTCCATGTTAGTTTTTGGGGGTATAGAACTGAAGGTCAAGCAACACATCAGAGAGATCCTTCCAAGCAACCGTTGGATGAGAATGATTCCCGACGACGGAAGGAGAGTCGATCGATCAGTTGATCTTTCAACGTTTTTTTTTCCCAACGAAAAATTTTTCGAGCTGGTTGTTTAAGGGTTTGGCCACACATGGACCCTTTTCTTTCTTGGAGGGTGCCTAAAATGATGGCACATTGTGCCAGAACCGTTTGAAGGTTGTGATGTCTAAGGGCAAACTACAATATGGCAAACCCTGCAATTTGACAGATTTTTTTTGTTTGCCCCTTCCAACAAGCCACCTTTTTGTTTGGTTTGCAATCCAGAACACTTCATTTTGATCTGGGTCGGTTCCGAGGGGGCAAGATACTAGCGGGAATGAGTCTGATTTGGTCCATTTTTGGTACCTTTTGCCTGAGTTGGTGAGGTTTTTTACTACCTTGGTTTCTCTTGGGATTACCTGTGTTCTTTGCATATCCAGAAAGATATGAATCTCTCGGAAAAACGGTTGCGCCCGTAAATCTGGAAACACAGGGATTCCCCGAACCCCTTTCTGGAAGGTGCTTATTCTCCCTTGAGATTTTCCGGAAGGTCCGGCGGCGCAGAATGGTGTGGATTTGTGGAGGGGGAAACATGTCGCGTTTTTTTTTTGTTGGTGTTTTAAAAAAAGTTGCATGTGAACAAAAAACACCTTTTTTTTGCACAAAAAGCGAAGGCCACAAAAAATCATTTGAGAATGAGTTTGGTGTTTTTCTTGTAAGATTGTTTCAACTAACACACCCTTTGACGAACCTGATTGCTGGGGTTTTTGCTCAACCGCTGGGTGTGTTGTAACTTTCTTCGATCTGTTGATTCGGGGGGTCAGTGTCAGACTGCAATGATGTCAAGAAGTCAAGCTTGCTGGCTCTTGCAATTTTCTTTGTCATAACAGGGGTGCTTCATAAAACTACCCCTCTGAAAGGGAGGATCCAACCGTGTTTTTTGAGCACTGACAATGAGCATTAAAAAAAACAGTTTTTTCTTGAAAACGACTGAAGAAATGCACTTAACTTACTCTCCCTGAAACTAACGATTCGCACCTGAAAATAGGCATCCCCAATAGGAAAGGAGCATATTCCAACCATCCATTTTTAGGGGCAAACGGCAAGCTGTTAAGTGTTAACCATCATCCAAAACCATCAGAACTTCACCGTGTTTTTCTGTGTTTTTTATTCGCTCCCAAACAGTCAGCAGAATAGCATCCATGGGCTGCACCCAAACCACGTTTTTTTTGTACTTAGAGGTGCAGGATACTTAGTAACTGCATGGGTATATGTATATAGGTTTATAACCCTAGGATTTGGGGACATATGGGCTCCACTTATAGAGGTGAAAAAACCCTGGTTACTATCCACGTATCCTAAGTATCCTGAACCTCCAAGTGGTGGATGTTTTTTCCACCAGGGATGGGGTTAGATTCGCCTCATAGGTCTCATAGCTGAAAGGTTTTCCACCGAAAAAGGGGTGGAAAGTTGTGTTTTTTTTCTCAGAAGAAAGGATGGGTGGAACACAAAAACGGGGGTAGCCTTCAGAATGGAAAATGCCATTTTTTTTTCCAATGGTGGTCCTATTAAAAGAAAGAATCTTAATTGTGTTCCTTTTTTTTTGGGACCATGTGGAGTGGAAGATCGATTTGGTAGGAGGCCTGCGGTCCATTGTAAATGCCACGAATGAAAGCCGCCGAAGTACCGAAACAAAAATCGCCGATGACTCGATGACCCTCAAGCAAGTTTCCGAACGGTTCGCCGGTACTCCTCGTCACCTTTCGTCGCCGTGTGTTTTTGTTGTGATGGCCGCCGCTTTGGTGCGTCCGGGACAGCCTTGGCATGTGGGAGAAAGGCAGTTGCAGTTGCAACAAAAAACAGTGGCATCCAGTGATGAAATGGGACCACACATCTATCATAAGGTGGGTTTTTGGTTGGGTGGGGTTTGGGAACCTTGTGGATGGTGATCTTAAAAGCTGTGTTGCTTGTATAAGTATATATATATACTGTATATATATATACACATATCTAAAATTCGTATAATATACATATATATATATACATTGCACTATTTTGATGTGAAAAGACCACCATCGATTTGGATTTCTGACAAAAAACTAGGGTGAAAATTCATCAGTCCAAACGAAGGGACCGAATGTCCCTTCCCCCAATACCCGTCTGATCGAAAACATTCCCTGTGTTTCGCTACATTCTTCTGTAACCAACCCCCGAAAGCCCTGCAGAGATGCCAGACTCCAAAAGGAAAATAAACCAAAATTCCAAGGACCATTTTTTTAAGAAGGAAACTATCAATGTTTGTTTTTAGGGAGATTGGTCATTGGTCCAGTTTTTTCTTTAAAAACCAACTTTCTGCATCTTCCGATTCCGCTGATCAGGCTATCCCAGAAAGCTACCAAGACATGATTAGTCCACAGCCTCACTTTATGGCCTCCTTCTTGGCAGAGGCCCATAAAATCATCGAAGTCGTGGGCGTTGATACTGTTGATGGTTCAGAAATCCGGCGAGCACCCAGCTGGGATGTATAAAACCCCCATAGGTAATGGGATATTTACCATTTCAAACTGGTTAGCCGGATTTCTTCCATCAACCGTGGTTCAAGATAGATGGATTTATTCACTGAAGAAAATCTTGGAACCAACACCCTGAAACCACCTTTACATATCGAACTTGAAAGCCAGCAGATACTGTAGGTGGAAAGCATTTTTCCGTTTATTTTGCAGCTGATTTTGCAGAGGTGTGAGACATGAATGTGAAAGGCAAAAGTTTCAGTTGTTTTTTGGGAATGGACCATTTCGTATCATTATTGTTCAGTTTTGACTGTTATACTATATATACCTTGAAAGAAACACCAACCACTTCTTGACTTTAAAAATCACAGCCATGTCCCTATAAAACTGCGAAAAATAGGTCCCTAGTACCATCCGCCATTTCCCTTCTCAAAGCCAGTGCAACCACTTCTGAAGAAAAAAAACATCAGCCACATTCCTGTTGTTTCAAACAAAGATCAACCACTTCCCTATCTCAAACGAAAAGTATTTCCCCTCAACAGAAAAACAACTCCACTTTCAACAACAAAATCCTCCAAAGTCTGAAACTTTTGAAAAACTGATCCTGTGATCACATCACACACACAGGTCCACAGCATTCATAACATATTTTCGTGACTGCATGTTTGCGAAAAAAAACAAGTCTCCCACTTTTTCGATGTCCCAAAAAGTTAGTAGATCAATGGTTTGTAACTGGGTTTGTAAACCCCAATTCCATATCCCATTTATATATATAAGTAAGCAAGTAAGTTATACAAAAACACCCATTGATCCGATCAGGATCACGGATCACTCACCATTGATTCATCCATCCACCTTCCCCTCAACCGCAAGAAATCCTCTCCTTTCCTCCAAGGATGGTCGCGTATGGCCCAGTGCCTTCTTCGCAGCACCGGGCTTCGCGGTGCCACGAGAACGAGGCCAACGCATCGCCTTGGATGCTTCGCTGGATCCACGTGATGGAGCACAGGTGCATGGAGCAGTGACTTGGAGCGATCGACCCCGTGTGGAGCATGGTTTTCGGTGATTTGAAGGGATGGAGATTTTTTTTTGTTAGGAGTTTTGGAGGGTGGTGTTTTTTTTTGTGGCGGTTTGGTGATTTGTTAGGGTGTTGGTGGTTGTTTTGGCTTTTCCCCACTTTTGGTGCCAGGCTGTCAGGTGAAATTCTGTTAGCTTTTTGGTTGTTTAGGGAACCCCAACGCCGTCTCCGTGGGCGTGGATTGTTTTGTTTTGGAGGGTGGTTTTTAACACAAAAAATAAGTTTTTAGAACAAATATATAATGCCGTTTTTCCTCTTTTTTTTTGTTTGGGGGGAAGGGGATTTCGGAAAGGTACCTACCAAGTGTGTGTGTTTTAAAGAACCCGCCCTCACTTTTTGGTAGGGTTGTTTTTTAACCAAAAAAAACAGTGGATGGTGTCATTACAAGGTGGGGCCCGAGCCGATCGTTAATAAAATGAAGTTATTTTCGGCCCCTATTTCAGTGGCCTTATAAATCAATGGGGAACTTCCTGGGGTTATAACTCACCCTACTTTATAGGGGGTTGTATATAACCCTACTGAAATAACTGGTGACTTTGGGGCCCACCTTGTGGTTTTACCGGTTTTGGAGTGATACAAGGCGGGAAATATACCACATCGGCGACTGACCGTTTTCCAAAATGATGAGGCTCCGACCGTAGGTCCGGTAAAGAAACGGCCCAAAAAAAAAATGGCAGCAAAAAAGGAGAAGTTCCCTAAAAGGGGGCTAAGGAAGTTGTAAGAAGAATAGTGAAGATGCAATCGCCAGGAGATTCAAAGTGGCCTTCTTTGGGGGATGGTGAAAACGTGACTCTTTTCAATGGTTTTGTGCGACCTCCAACTGGGGGATGAAAAGGTCACCTTGAATCACCTGGCAATTGTATTTTCCAAATTTTTAGTGAAGGTGGAAGGGATAATCTACAATGAGATGGTTTTCTTTCCATAGATCCATTTTTTCTTGAGGGTCGAATTTGCCGGGTGTAATTCACCCATAGACATTCATGGATGTTTTTTTTCTAAAACCACAAATTTTGGTGGTTTCGGATGGGGGGGGGGTGTTTTGGCAGAAAAATAACTCATCATGCCAGAAACGAGGAGGTTCCTAACAGATATGTGTTTAAATCGATGAGTTATAAAGTCTGTTTTCGCAATTTTTTCTCAGTTTTTCCGGTGATTCAAGGCCTGGATCATCAAAAGATCCCGGATCGTCAACGGTTGGTCACTTTTTCAAACATTTGACTGACGACCGGGTCACGTGAACTCACTCACGAACTCGTGCCATCCCAAAAAGGCCATTTAGATCGCAGAGGTTTGCCATCCATTTTTTTCTCAGGTTTTTATCCATTTGAAGATCTGAAGATTTTGACCTGGGATGAGTGAAAGATGAGATTACCCAACCCTAAAACTAACAGCCAGTTCGCACCTGAAAAAAAACGACCCCTGGAATTTTGGAGATTCCTATTGGAAACCATCATTTTTACAGGCTATGTTAGTTTCAGGCACTGGATTCTGCTTTTGCTTCTGTCCATCAAAATTGAATAATAGAGCCCTAAGTAAGTTGCGAGCTAAAGCTATCAGATACTCAGTTTTTTTTTTTTTTCGGTTCCGGACCCGTACGGTCGNGGGGCCCGTAACCCGTGGGTCCGACCGTTGGAGATTTCTTGGAAATTCGGTTATAAATAAACCCCACATTCCACCTCATTTTGTAAAGTGCATTGTCTCAACCCATTTTTTTTCGCCATTTCAGTGTTCAGATTCCTGGATTCTGCTTTTGTCCCATCTTTTTTTCGTGACTGAAAAACTCCAAGTGAAGACTGGTACCTTTGATGGGTGATCCAAGGTGAAGACTGGTACCTTGATGGGTGGTGTAACCATTGAACCTTCGCTTTTTTTCATCGGAGAGTGGTCGGTTTTAGGACTTTTTTTTGGGGAAATTTCGACTTGTGATCTAATGATAGGAAGTTCTCTGGATCATTGCGGGGTTGGCTGCTGTGAGAATCTTTTGATTAGAAGTGGATGAAATGAGATTGGTCAAGGATGGTCAAGGTATACGGTATACTTGTAGAAATTTTTAAGTTGAAAGTGGGCTATTGATTACTTGGCTGAAGCGTGCGAGGAGTTTTTTTGAGTGGATCTCGTAATTTGAAGTACACAAAGTTGCGAACGCATCTGTATGAGAACTCCAAATGTGTCACGAGTGATACTGTGGTGGATGGCCAATAAGCGGTTGTCAATCGGTGCCATTTTGGCTCACAGCCATCCATTTCATTTGTGTTTTTCTCCAACCCATCGAATGGAGGAGAAAGGCCGAGGTGGAGGTGGTCCAAGCTGGACTGAGCCCACTTCTGGTCCTCCTAGTGGGAGCAGGAGATTAGATGAATGGAAAAGGAGAGCAGTCCCAAACAGCAGTAGGGAAAGCAGGGACCGCCGTCGCGATCGATCTGACAGGAGTGCTGGTAGGAAGTCCTCGAGGTCTGAGAGGAGAAGGAGGTACCAAAACCCTTCGGACTCGGACGAGGATAGCCGGCCACCAGACGGCGTGAAGAGAGAGGTCCTTGCTGGATTAGGTGAGACTAGTGGTGTAACTTCAGCAGGTGCTTGGTCAGCACGGCTGGAGATTGCTAACCTTTTGGAAGTCGGAGTGTCCCCCGAGCATGTCATAGACATGGTCCGGAAAGGGAAGGAAGCCGATTTTCCATTAGGATCAAATGAAGGATTGAAGTTGGTCTGGGTGGACAAGCATGGGAAGATCTGCAAGCCAACGAAGAGGAAGGCATTCAGTCCGGGCCCTCTTTCAAGTGATCGAGAGGACGAGAAGAGTGTTGCCACTTCAATGGGTGGAGACTCGGAGTTGGGCGGATCTCTTTCCAGGAAGTCCACCAAGACAGAAGCTTTAGGAGTAGGAAGCTCATTACCTCCATGGGTTGAATCTCAAGGCGGCCAGAAGGGTGAGTTCACACCCCAAAGGACTGCTAGTGAGAAGAGGGAGATTCCGCCTATTTCAGGCTTTTCGAAACCGGCTAAGCCCCCAAAGCATTCGCAGCTTCCTTCGGCAAAGGACGCTGAGAAGAAAGAAGCTCCACTGGGAGATGATACCTTTAGGAAGAGGGCACCTCCTCCCAGGGAAGGATTCACCCCAGTCAAGGAGATTCCAGTGATCTCGTCGAAGACGCGTATCCAACCGAGGTCGGTGGCTGAGAAAGAGGTGCAGGATTTGAAAAAGTTTCAAGAGTTCGCACTGCATTTCTTCGGCTTCCTCCGGTTGGAAGGTGTCCTCGAGTTGGTCACCAAACCGGATGGTGGGGTGAACGAGGATAGGTTTTCCTTGCATACATCCCCTAACCGTGCATCAACCGGCCTGAGGTATGCCAGGCTGATGAAAGGGTTGGTGGATTGGTTGAAGGAGGATGAGAGGGAAAGACCTAAAGACAAGTCCGTCTTCAATCGCCTTTGCCTGCTGGAGTATGTGGAGTGGAAGGTTCAAGATGGGTGTGGAGCACACACCGAAGTCGATCCTTCTAGCCTTCGATTTCTTCAGCAAGGCTTTTGGCTTTGAGGCTCACGGTGGGCATTTCGGAAGGGCCAAGAGGCTTTCAGAAAGAGTGGCGAAGAACCCTGTGAAAGGTAGAGTGGGTGCGCCTCTTTTCTCAAGGGAGTTCCTTGGGATTCTGGAGGATCTGGTGCTAGATCCATACCTGCCTCATCCACAGAGGATCGCTGCGGGAAAGCTGAGGCTGTGCATCCAGTCTTCAACTCGCTATGATGACATAGCCAACACCCCTCTGTCACACTGCGAGTGGGTCAGGCGCCCTGGAGAATTGGACATTGTGGCTTTGCGGTCACGTTCCATCAGGGGAAAGTCGGGAGCTCGCTTGTGGATTGCCTCCGTAATGGGGGTGACGGAGTCCGGGGATAAATGGCTTTCTACCTTAGTGGAGTTGCTGCTGACGATGCACGGCGCAAGGTGGAAAACAGATGATCATATTGGAAAGCTTCCAACAAGGGATGGAAGAGGCCATTATGATTCCCCATCAAGGATGGAGGCGGACGTGTATGTGTTGAAATCAGCCCTTATGAACTCAAGGTCTATCGGTCCCAAAGCCGGCCTAGGAGTCTCAGAGGACGATGTCCTAGGGATGAGGTGGCATGGGGCCAAAGCTACATTGGTGACGGTGATGCAGCATCTGAACGTCCCTGCGAGAGTGGTCAGGTTTGCTGGCTCAGGAGTCGATGGCGGACCTGTACTTGCGGGAGGCTCAGTTGTTGACACTAGCCGCCCAAGAGAAGGCATTGAAGTTCTTGAGGGTAGGGGGAAGTGTTCAAGGATTGGTCGGAGAAGGCCTCTTGAGCTATCCCTCCAAAGATGGAGGGCCGCTGGACAAGGAGACCACCATCGACGCCATGGCAGCGGAGGAAACACCAGTGCTAGCGCCAGCCAGCGTCAAGGCGGAGTTCTTTGACGAGGTCTTTGAGAACGGGCTGCCGGACATGGAGAAGGTTGAGAAAGAAGTGGATAATGCCCCTCCAAAAGGGGAGGCTCTGCTGGAAGAGCTTTTCGAGTCAGAGCCGGCGGTGACGGCAAGTTCTGAGGTGGCGGCTCTACCTCAGGAAGTTCCAAAGAAAGGAGCTGGAGACTCAAGCGACAAGGAGGATGAAGAGCTGGAGGACGAGAGTTTGGTTAAGCACTACCTCCAAGTCGTGAAGCCGACCGTGAATTCAAAGCTCCACCTTCCACTGCCGGAATACCGTATCAACGCCTTGGGTGCAAGCAGACCAGTCCCCAAGTGTGGGGCAAGGGGCGACTATGACCACATTGCTGCCGAAGAACATCTGAGCGCAGGACTGTGTATGAGGTGTTTTGGGAAAGGAGGCTGTAGCTTCCTTTGTAGCTATAAAATAGCCGATTCAGAAGGATCGGGATCTACAGATGTTCCAGGAGGTGCTCCTCTGAAGGCGAACACGGAGAGCACTACTGTGCATTTCACAAGTGAGTGGAGTTTAAAAATAATGAGCACCCCGGAAGTCTGGGAGAGTCTTTTGAGCAGTAGCTGTAGTCGAGCCCCGTTCGAGTCTACCGCTCCAGTGATGAGGTCGTTGCCCCCCTTTTGAGGTAACCCGTCAACACTGCGTTTATGTCTGCAGCTGTTTGACCTCAAACTGAGTGCCCCGGCCGAGATGGCTATGGGAATTGCGAACTTTGAGAGCCTGGCGTATCGCGTTCCCAAGTCAGAAGATTTGGAGGACCTGTTGAAGATTAGCGTCGCACCGTATGCCGCCTACAAGGGCGAGGACGAGGTGGTGCAGACTTTCAACAGAGACCCTCCCGCTGCATGGGGGGAGTATAAAATGTCAGAAGATGCTGCATCCCTAAGGAAACTCTGGGCGATGTCCAGGGAGGTTTGCAAATCTGAGATTGAGTCTCTAGCTTCAGGGGACTCATCGGTGAGCAAACAAAAAGTGGGAGTTGCAAATTCTTTGGCAATGGAAAAAGATGCGGTCGATTCCGGCATGCCACGCCCTGGTAGTGATGCTGAGAGACCGTCTCTTTACACGCTCACCCGTGTATCTCGAAGCCTGGTCCCAGGGGCCACCTACGAGCATATTCCGTGGGAGGCCTACATTGATGCAGAGGAGGAGGGCAGGTTGTCCAGGTTGGGTAAGATGCCAAAGGCCCAACCTGAGTTGGTAATCAAAGATTCCAAGTTGGCTTTAAACAGCAAGGCAGAGGAGGACCTTCCCCCTGCAGGCGTTGTTGACGGCGAAAAAGTCATGAGGAAGGCCCTGGAAATCAGAGCCAGGTCTTTTACCATGACGAAGGTCGCTTCCTATGAGGTCTACCGTAGGTTGCACGACAAGTATTTCGCCAGGATCAATGCAACCGTGCCCTCGGGCATGAGACCTCCGACCGTGAATGAAGTGAGGCGGTTTGATAGACTGTTGCACGAGGAAATCACAAAATGGTTGAGCAGGAATGTCGGGGAGCTGGATAAAGGCATTCTCTATTACCTCAACCACGACGAGAATAGCCTCTGGCGACTCCTCGATGCTGTTGTGGAATCCTTACCCGATCAGGGTATCGAGAAGGAAGATTCTGCAGCTGCAAAGCCCGCCAAGACACCAAAAGGAACGAAGGGTGAAGGCGATGAAGAGGAGAAGGGGGTCTCAAGTGCGAAAGGAAAGAAGAAGTGCTTAGTGTGCGGAAAAAAGCACACCCCCTTCTGCAAGCTGCCGGAAGGTTTCCGCAAGAAGCAGCGGGATGAGCAGAAGAAGAGGAAGGCTGAAGCCAATGCAAGTAGCGAGGCTAAGAAAGCCAAATAGGGAGTGGGCCTAAAGCGGATTACCGACCGATCTTCCGCAAAAAGGGGCCCTGCTGATTTTGTCGGTCGCAGTGTTGATGTTTTGGATTCACCTCTTGTTTGCTCTTGTCTCTCTCCCCTTTCTGTTTCCTCTTCTGACCTTTGGACGGTTGATGCACCTTGGGATTTGCTTCGTGGTTTTGATGTTTTTCGTGATGCTGAGTTTTTAGATTCTAGGTTGTTAGAGGCATTGTTGGCACATTTTGCACCGAACTGTGCAACCTTTAGTAGGGCTCGAGAGATTCCCATTCAGGGGGCTTCCAATGCCCCTCGTCCGCTTCGCTCTTTGGACCATCCGAGGGGAATTCCGGGTGAGCTCGAAAGGATGAATAAGAAACAGAGATCCAGACTGGAGTCAGACACTTCAATGGCTGACTTGTCAGCAGAGAAGTGTTTTGAGGCTCTGGAAGCTGGAAGATACTTCAGCTTGGAGCATCCAGAGGGCAGCTTGGCGAGAGAGCTGGAATCCTGGAAGAAACTCTCCAGAGACCCAAGGGTGCTGATTGTGAAATACACAACATGCATGTTCGAAGGTTCTGAGCGAAAGAAGACACAGCATCACAAACGTGAAAACCCTCGAGAAACACGTGGGAAAGGTTTGTAATGGATCTATCTTCTGTGACAGGACCGGGAAACGGCACAAGCGGTGGAGACCACGTGTGTCTAATGGCAAGGTCCTGCAATTCTCAACCGGGGAGGAACGAGAATACCCTTATGGGTTTTGCCGAGCCTACGCAGAGGGAGTTGCGGAGTTGGGTTCGAAAGGAAGGTTCATAGAGATTTTCTCGGGGCCAAACGCCCCACTGAGCCACGCCATTGCGGCGCTATCCGGTGGGAAGGTCCCGGGGAAAGCGGTCAGAAAGAAAGGGCTGGGTGTAAGCAACGAATTGCACAAGATCAGCCAACTTCTTGAAGACCCGAAACCGGCATCAAAGGCTGATGCCAAGAGCCGAGTTCCCGCTGTATCATCAGTGGAGAGTCTCCCATTTAGACTTGCTGCAGTCGAGTCCGGCAGGCAACCAAGTTATGGGGAGAGGACACAACTTATCCCGGATGGTCTGAACGACCCGCAGTTGCACTTCAGGGAAGCCCTGAGGTTGAAACACCCGTTTGGAGGAGATGCATCCCTCAAGACGGATCATTTAGAAGCCATCAGGTGGCAAGGGCACTCGGTCGCAGACAATAATCTCCGGAGGCTTAAGGTCTTAGCCGAAATACGGGTTCTAGCGAAAGACAGGAGCATTGAGGCTAGGCAGCTGGAAATGAACAGCTTGGCCTGCAAGAACTCCACAAAGCTGCTAGTTAAGCCCAAGACGGCTCTTATGGAGGAACTAGGTAAGAGGTATCTGATAGAGGACACTTCGGTTCCATCCTTGTGCCTCCAAGGAATGCCCATAGTTGGTGATGCTTTGGAGAGCGCATTCTTCATACCCTACCTGGTTCCTGCATCGGTGAGTCTGAAGGAACTTCTCAGGACCGCTGAGCGAAGAAGGGGGGATACTCTCAGAAGAATTGCAAGAATGGCCGAGTCATCTGGTTTAGATACGGCTGTAGCAATTTTCGAGAAGACAAAGAAGGAAGTTAAGCAAGGGACCATGACAGGTCCAATGAGCTGCCAAGAAGTAACTGATTTGTTCGGCAAGCATTGGAACTTGGTCCCGTCCTTTGGTTTACACCAGGGAGAGGACGAGCATGGACAACCAAAATATCGTCGTATAGACGATCATACAGCAGCGTGGAATAATCTGGCCGCCACTCGCAAACAAAAGATCCCCATGGCTATGATTGACTACGTAGTCAACATGACCAGGGAGCTTTTCAAGACGAGAGGTAAACCCCTTCATGTCTCAACAGAAGACATGCGCGGGGCTTATCGCCAGGTACCGCTGTCTGATTTCCAGACATCGATTTCGGTGACTGGAGTATATAATCCCAACACCAAGAGTGTGGAGTTAAGAAAATTTTCCCTGAATGGGGGTCTCAAACTGAAAGGGGGTCTCAAACTGAAAGGTTTTAAATCTATTCCATTGATCCTGCGATGAGTAGTATTGAATAGATACGATGCTGCCATCATCGATTATATTGATACGATGCTGCCATCATCGCAGGCTTCACAGTGACAGCGCTAAGCAGTCTGAGTCTTGTATTCAGTCAGGAATCATTGCCCTTAAGTTTTGAG
>DF244595.1:0-24935 GCA_000507305.1 Breviolum minutum Mf 1.05b.01 | reverse complement strand
TCATGGCACGAACAAAGTCGACGATCTGACCACAAATGTCATCAGGGTTGGTCTCAGCACCTGCACCCAACGGGGCAATCTCGATCCCAGGGATGGCAGCACATGCCGTTTTGACGCCCTCCTGAATGGCTGTGGCCACCAAGTCATAGCCAGTGGCGGCGTAGTCGATCTGGGCAAGTGGAGACTCTTGTGCGGATTTTGGCGCGCATGTGAGATTATGTGAGCGTATGATCGGATAGAAATAGTCGGACAGAAATGGCGCAGTTGCTCAAACAGACCATCCATGCAAGCAAAGCGGTCACTTCTCTGACTTAACACGATGGTTGGGGGACAGCAACGGCGTTTTGCTTCATACTATACTCATGGGGTCAAATTCATGAGCTTGGTCTTGTTGACTGCATCGTGCTAAAAAGTGGAGAAGTGTCTCCATTAATTAGCCTCAATAACACTGCAAAAGCAGAACTGCAGGACCCGATACATTTCCTATCCTGCGTTCGGAATCATTTTCATGATCACTCATGTACACATCAATCAATCTTGGTTGCAAAGTGAAAGGTGCTTCTTCCACTACTTTCCGTATGCATTCTTATCATTCTTTTAGGTCTTCAGATCATTGCTTTCAACTAGGGCTGAAAGGCGGTCCGATAATGGATAAATGAAAAGCAAAACACAAATGTCTGACCAAGTCGAGTTGACACCATCCCAGCCTTGGCTTGCAATAAGTCACGGTTGATGTCGCCCTGCATACAATCATTCCAATCGGAGTACAGCATGTTCTCTGGCGCCATCTGGCCACTCTGACCGGCCATGCGGCCAAAAATGCCCCCCGCGCCCGCCGCCACTGCACAAGGGTGGTAGTCCACAAGCTCTTGTCCTTCAGTGCCTTGAATGTCCACCAGGACTTCATCACTCCCCAAATGAGCATGATTTGTGATATTCTATCATGATTTGATGTCGTTGCCTTCGATATTTTACGACAATGTAATTCATGTAATTTTTTGTGGAGGCAGGTCTTGTTTGTTTCCACTGCTTACCTGCAATTTGATCTGTGTGCCTTGCATTCTACGTCATATCGAATCCTATCAGGAAACATACCTCGTGGATCCCAATGGATCCCACCTTTCTTGGGCCCTCGTTCCTTGTGCGGAAGCAGGTCTGCATTCAAGTCGAGGCTCCTGGATCAGCTTCCAATTTCGACTCCTCCATCACCTCTTCACCCTCTTCGTTCTTATGGGTCTCGACGACTTTCTTCCAGAGATCCTCAACGACGATTTTCAACAAACAGATAAACGTTCAAAAAGATCGAAAAATGTAAATCGTGTGAATCCAAACATTTCGAACTTCGAACCAAAAAAAATTGGGTGACAGGAAACGACCTCGTTTCAAATCCCCGAAAACAGCGTTTCACCAAGCCATGAAGGCGCGGCTTTCAACTTACTTTTTTCACCAGCCCTCTAGTGACTTAGTGGCACGCTGCACGACGAACTGCTGTCCTGATAGTTGAGACATTCCTCCGCATATTGGGGCATAGTTGCTTTAAATTCCTGCAATTTGGGTTTGGCTGGCTGCTTGGGCCGCCTAGGAGGCTTGAGGGCTTTCAACTTCTTGGCCAAATCGGCAGCCCCGCTTCCGCCCATGGAAGGAACACCCTTGGCTTCGAATTTGCCGTCAAAGTCCGTGACGTTCACCACCTGCATCAAAGATGGTGGGATCGCAACGAATTTCTTGCAGTTTTAGTGCCTATGCTCAAAGAATGCGAGATGGATCACCACCACCACAAACACCAAACACCAAATCACAAAAAAAACAAAACAACAAAACCAACGAACCAACAAAACAACAAAAACCAATATCAACATCAACATCATCATCATCAACAACAACAAAAAACACAAAACAAAAAAACGAAACAAAACAAAGCAACACAACAACAAACAACAAACAACAAACAACAACCAACAACCAACAACCAACACCCAACAACCAACAACAACAACAACAACAACAACAACCACAACCACAACAACAGCAACAGCAACAGCAACCACAACAACAACAACAACAACAACAACAACAAACAAGGTCACGACGGGACTACGGTCCCGCTGATTTTGGGAGGTTGCAAACCGAAGCATCCGTGAAATTGCCAACCCTTGCAGCGTTTCTGATCTGTTTAAAACGATCGATGTGGCCTTTTTGATGGTATTTGCACGACTCTGAGGCCGTCAATTTGTAGTTCTATTGGGTACCATCATCAAATTGTAGTGCGTGCGTTGCAAGGTTCAGACACGCTTTTTTTTGGACTCAGCACCTGGAAGCCAATTCGGCTAGGGTTACATTACAGGTTTGGACATGTGTAAAGTATGTACCCTTGCCAAGCAGTCCATGCCGTAGCACTGTGAACACGGGTTACATTACAGGTTTGGACATGTGTTAAGTTTGTACCGTGGGCTCAAATGGCACGTGGCACCTCAAACATGTGTGCAACTTCAAGCATGTCATTTGTCGGCCGTTAAGAGACCCGCCCGCAAAAACATGCATATTCCACGGGGCCGTACCTACGACGTGAGCAACAACAACAACAACAACAACAACAACAACAACAACAACAACAACAACAACAACAACAACAACAACAACAACAACAACAACCGCAACAACCGCAACAACCACAACCGCAACAACCACAACAAACTTCCACAAAAACATCAACAGCACCAAGCAGAAGAAGAAGAAGAAAAAGAAGAAAAGACTGGCAGGCTATGTGATTTTCGCCTCTATATGTAAATAAATTTGTACATACACACACATCCTTTCAAAAGTTATACAAGTAGGTTTTTCCTCAAAACTGACTTGTCTCTCTGAAATGTCCGTGATGTCTATTTTAATGATGCAGCTATCTTTTCACAGGCAGCTTTTTTCTCAGAAAGAAATCCGAATAATTTGCTTCAGAGTAGCCTGACTTCTATATGTGTTTTCCAAATCACAGGTGCTTCCTATTTCTAAGCTTACATTTTGATGCAATTCTGCAGTTTCTGTTTGCAAGCAGTGGCTTTCACATGTTGCCAGAATGTTTTGAGTATACAGAAACGTGCGGATGTTCCGGTGTTTTTGATGAATCCTTGAATGAATCTGGTTAAGGAGGCGCCAAAGGCCATGTATTGGCCGGAAGACTACATCAACAGAGATTCACTCTTTTTGAAGCGAAGGTTGTGAAGCAGTTTTGCCTGCAGAATCTCTTTGGCAAGGCTTACATCATCACATAAAATACCGCTTATCTATCTACAGAAAGACTGCTGTTTCGGAAAGATGCTAAGCACCAGTCATAGGACACACTCTTTTTGAAAGGAAAAACATGGAAAACGTAATTCTTCATGACCAACACAACTGTCTCATAGCAAAAGTGAAACGCACATGTCAAATAGCAAGGGTGTCTTTTAGAAAAATATTCCTCCGAGGATGCTTCTTGCTTGGTTTCAAAAGCAAAATCACGGAGTTGAAAGCAAAACTACACAAGAACATTTTTTTCTTTCCACGGAATAACATACGGAATGTCGTGAAGAGAAATAAAACATAATAAAACTACATTGTAAACCGGTTTATCTCCGCCTTTTCATGAAACAGCGCCACGTTTCGAAAAGACTACAATACATTACTCAATACAGAACTTCTCGCCGAAAGATTAAGCGCCGAAAGTTCCGGAAAATAACGCTTCCAACCCCTGAAGATTCCGTAGGAAATGAAATCCAGGAACAAAAAGAAATGAGAAAAACAAAAATAACTAACAAAAACACCAAAAAATTGAGAAAACCAAAAACACAAATACAACAGACTCTTCAGAAAGTAGGGTCCCTCCACCGAGATTCTCTGAGAATTGTTTTAATTTTGTTGGTATTGCTTGTATTGTTGATATGTTTTTATTGTTTGCATGTTTTCTCGATTTCTTTTGCTTTTGTTCTTTCTCAAGGGTTTTGCTGCTTTTTAAGGGATCGCAAGCGAATATCTTGTATCCCTTGGCGCCCTCAATGAGCGAGTGCGGGCACATTTGACAAAGAGTGCAAAAAGTGCACTCTGGTGGGCTGCCTTGCTGAAAACCAACAACAACAAGAAGAAGAAGAAGAAGAGCAGCAACAACAAGTAGAAGAAGAACAGAAACAGGAGCAGCAGTCCTTGGACTTCGGCAAACACTTACCCCGCCTCGTGTGAGATCATAGCAACTCCAATGGGAGTGGCTCCACCCACCGCGGTTGAACAATCCGAACCCACACACCATGCACCGCTATTCTGGAATGTCAATTTGTCACCTGTGATCACGTTCTCATAGTCGAAGCGACCCGTATGTGCATTCAGCGTCTTGGGACAGAACCTTGGCGAGGATATACTCCCAGAATTAGAGCACCATGGCGCGTCTCTTATTCATCTACCAAAAGTATGAGTGTGTGGGCACAAATTAAGAAAAATGGTTGGATTACAGCTGTTTTCGCAACATATCATCTACGCGGTGATTAGATATCGGTGAGGCGTACAGTATAGTTTTTAGCACTTGCACCCATTACCTTCTGCTTTTCGAACTGCGTTCGGCCCTTTCTCATGTTCCAGTAGTACCGCACGAGGCGGCGGCGGAAGTTTCAAGAAGAGGAAAACTATAGGAGAGATTGGTTGTTGCGAGTCACGGACGGACGTCAAAGCAAAAACACGGACCAACTGACTACCTAATTGACACTGATTGACTAACTGATTAACTGACAAATTGCCTCAGTGACGAACTGACTTCTTGACTTACTGACTGACTAACTAACTAGCCAACCGACTATTTGATTGACTGACGAACTGACTAATTGACTTACTGACTGACTGACTGTCTGACTAACTGACTAATTGACTATCTGACTATTTGACTAACTCTAACTAACTAACTAACTAACTAACTAACGAACGAACTCACTGATTGACTAACTGACTAATTGACTCACTGACTAATTGACAAACTGACTAACTGACTGACTAGCTGACTGATTAAGCCTGACTGACTAACTAGCTACTTGACTACCTGACTAACTAGCTAACTGACTAACTTGACTAACTGACTAACTAGCTAACTGACTATGACCAACTGACTATTTCACTAATTGAGTAACTGACAAACTGACTAATTGACGAACTGACTAACTGACTAATGTAATTCTTTGATTGATTAACTGATTCACTGACCAATTGACTGACTGACTAATCTGACTACCTGACTGATGGATTTACTGACGAACTTGCTAACTGACTATGATTTTTCGACATCTGAACTTCAAAAAGCGCGCCGAACCGGAGGTATTTTGTACATTTTGACTTACACACGCACTTCTCGCCACAGCGGCGTGCAATTTTCGACATCGGAACTTGAAAAAGTGCTCCGAGACCGTCGGTTTTTGAAATTTTTCACTCGGAAACATGCTTCTCGCCACAGCGGCTTACAATTTTTCGACATCAGAACTTCAAAAAGTGATCCGAAGCTGTCTCGCCACAGCGGCGTGCAATTTTTCGACATCGGGACTTCAAAAAGCGGTCCGAACCTGACGTGCTTTGTCCATTTTCACTTGAAAATGCGCTTCTCGCCACAGCGGCGTGCAATTTTGATTGCTCATCTGACCACATGACTCCGCACCTGCCGCTTTAACGAGCCTACTGTTCGACTCACCCAACACACGAATCATTGGAAAATCACAGCATTTCGCGACTTCTCTAACATTTGGCGCGCGTGAATCTTCTTTCCTCTGACTTTCGCGCTACTGCATCTTCGCTCTTTGGACTTTACTTCATCTCATCTGCTTTTCATCTGCTTTTCAACTCTCCATATTGTCGGAAGTTTACCATTTAAACTTCCTTCGATCATTCATAGATTCATAGTCATTTATCACCCGGCTTTCCTGGTCATCTCATTTTTCAGTCGTTTTTGTTGTTTTGCGAAGTCACACTCCCTCTGTACCCTGGACCATCTGCTCGACCAATGTGGATGGCTCCATCACCACAGGGGCACCACCAGCCTCCAAGGCTATGGATTGGTCTTGTGATGTCTTGTCGCTGATGGGTCATGGCAAAAATCATTCACACTCAGTGTTTGAGGATGAAGAAATGTTTGAACTGTCTGGGTTTCATGAATTGGGGACAATCTGCTAAATCTGGGCCTGGGGTGGCCTACGCACGCTCCAAACTGATGTTTCCAATTCAATGCATGTCATGTGAACGAATCAAAGAGATTCAATGATATAATACAGAATTGGATATCACCACTGGTGAAAATTAAATATCAAATGTCATTAGAGCTCAAGAACTGTGCCTTCGAGCAAGTGTACCTGGACCGTGCCCATCGTCCACCCTCAGAGAACTCAAAGTGGAAGCCACTGAGCAAGCCGTTCATGCCACAGTCCACCGTGATCATCTTCCTGTAGCCACTTGCTACACATGTTTCTTCGCAGGTGGCTGCAACACCCATTCAAATTATTTTGCAGGTCAAAAAAACCTCACGTCACTACCAGCCACCACATACTGCCGGCAGCGTGGTGCAAATGCTACTTACACGGATTCGGTACGATTCGGGGATGGGGTACACTAGATACTGCATGTCGTATGAATGATAGATTACATTTCCTGAGTTTCCATTCCAAAGGGCAAGCTATCCTTCTCACAGTTATAGTTTGCATGTTCGCAGTAAAATCTACAAAGATTTTTCTAATTTCTGCTTCGAGGTTCAAGGACTCGATCCAATTGGCACGGGTAGCATCGAACGCCTTCACTTCCACCTGAGCACTGAAGTACTCGTACTGCGCACCCAAACCACCTGCAACCACTTTGGACTCAGAGACAAAGCAAAAACTCAAAAAGTCTTATATATTTAGTCTTACTTTGTTAATCAATGCATGGTCCTAGTACGATTCAAAAAGAAGCATTGGTCTCGTTGTACACTGAGATCCAAAAAAGCAGCCTGTCATACTTCACACAGTCCCAACATCCTCCTTGGTATTAAGCCAAAGAATTGGGCCTTAACATCTTACAGTCATAAAATCGGGTGCTCAACCCCTCACAAAGGTAGCTATCTATCAAATCAAAGCCTGACATATCTGAATGACACATTTGGAGCCTATAAAATCTAAGACGATGATGAATAGAAACATGACAGAAACAAACAAAACAACTATAGAATACTAGGGCCTGACTCTTTTCCTAAGCAATTCTCTTGGAATTTCTCCTTCATTTCCTCTATAGAATATAAAACCTACCTCCCTTTAGGGTTCTCCCTCAACCCTCTTCGGAGGGTATGAGTGCTCCTAGTGCGCCAAGTACTAGCAGAACTCAGCCATACGGTTGGGGCTCGAAAACAAAAAATCCAAAATCCAAACTCCAAAATCCAGATCAAAAAGCGCGTCTGCCCAACACGTGTCTGCCCAACACGTGTGTCTGCCCACCCGTTTGCCCAACAGCTTCGTCCCCAAAGGCTCAAACATTTGAACCCCCTCTTCCCATGCATTTTGATGAAAAAATTTGGTTGTTTGCCCCATTTTTTTTCCTGTCATCAAAGCCGCGGTGTTTTACATGGAATTTTGATTCATGACCGGTCCCCCCAAGGAATTAGGACGGTCATGTTTTTGCAAATTCACCGGCACAGTGAGCAAAATATCAAGCTGGAAATCACAAAAAAAGTTTGCAAAGTTCGGCTCGTAAACAGAGTTTGTTTCCCAAAAATTTTGGAACAAACTCCAAATATGTGCTGGAAAAAATTCGCGAGAGTTTTGTTTGCAGGTGAGGGTGTGGGTGGAGGCTGCACCTACCAGAAAGAAAACTAAATACTGCACCCGCCACTTTTGATATCAAATAAGGTAACTACCCAACAACAAATGAAAAACATGCCTTTTGAAAATCATTAGGCACATTGAGCAAAATATCAAGCTGGAAATCACCAAAAAAAGTTTGCAAAGTTCGGCTCATAAACATTTTGTTTCCCAAAAATCTTGAACAAACTCCAAAAATGCGCTGGGAAATGAAAAAAAATTGATGGAAAGACTTTCGCGAGAGTTTTGTTTACGTCTATAATTGCGGGAGGGTGCACCTGCCACGAAAAAAGCCTAAGCACCGCACCGCTGAGAGCTACACTGGGCACACTGAGAGCTGGATCACCCTCGGGGTTCTCCCTCAACTCCTCTCGGAGAAGTGAGTGCTCTTAGTGCCCCAAGTGCTAGCAGAACTCAGCCATACGGCTGGGGCCCTGAAATCCCAAACCCAAAAATCGATAAACAAATATCCCAAATCACAAGTCCAAGATCTACAAAAATCTAAGATCCAAAATCCAGGATCCAAAATCCAGAATCCAAGACTAACAAAAATCCAACATCCAAAATCCAAATTTCAAAAATCCAAAACTCAAGATTCAAAATCCAAACTTGACGGCTTCAAACAGCATTCAGGTACCAGGGGTCTAAACAGCTACCTACGGGGTCTATGAGTCTATAAAATGATAACCCCCATCCTGAACCACATACGCAAAGATTCGCTATAAACTGTTAGCCCTTCAAATGAACACCTCTATTCCCCGTAAAGTTAAATCACAATAAAATATTAAGCTATATCAAATCTGAGTGCTCTGTAAAATGTTAAACCTGCATTGCAAGAACGTAGGAGTTCGGTAAAAAAACAGCTTTAGAGAGACCCCAACCCTCAACATTTTATAGTGGAATTGCAAGGGCATCCCAACAAGCAATTTAGCAACGCTCATGCCCCACATCGCCCCCACCTATGCGACTGCACTCATACCTGAACTTGTTGCTGGCAGGCTGGTGTTTGAATCCAGTCAAAGCTTCTCCATCAGCACACAAAATTGGTGTGTCCGCCAGCAGGTTGTACCAATCTGGCCAGTTGGGACTTGTCTTGTCGTAGGTAATAGTGCTGTCAACGAAGGCGCCGAATTTGATCACAGGAGCGAACTGACAAGCAGATTTTTGTCCATTTGTCACGCCTCCAAAGATCTGACCAAAAGATAGCTTGAAGAGAGCTCCATGTGCACCACAGTATGATGAATAGGCATTGTGCAAGTCGTCGCCAGATTCTCGGTCGGCACCCTTGTGCATACTCCATAGAATCCCTGGCAAGGCCATGGGAGAGATTATCTGTTGAGCATCGTCCACATTGCACGTCTGGTGGATCATTGAAGGTGATACACCATCGCTGCCTTGCTGGGCTTCCAAGCACTGATTGTTATCAGGTTTGCCTGGCCGGCAGCTAGGAAGAGGAACAAGCTTCGATGAAGCCTGATGAGTCACTGATGATTCCTTGAAGTTTGAAAGTAAAAGATTTTTTCCCCTCAACTTTGTTCTTGGGAGCCTTTCAGAGAACACCCATCTTATGGGATATTTATCTGTTTGCCTCTCTCTCTGCCTCTCTGTTTGTCTGCCTCGCAATTGATTTGTCTTAATTGCTTGGCTGCCTAGCTGTCTGAATAATGCCTGATGCCCCATGTAGATGTCTGCTTAGCGTGTATATGTGAGACTATGTGAGTATATTATCAATGATGAATCTATTTGTCCCCAACGAGGCATGCAAGCGCCCCGCCCCTGCCCAGCCATGACAACATGCTCCATCAGCATGCACAACCAGCATCTAAGAAAGGATGCTTCCACTGAAAGAGAAAGAATGGCGGATACTTGGGAAATAATTCTTGGTGTTCCGTCCCGATGCAAAAGTTTGTTCCAACATCCCAAAGGCCGAGAAGTTTCAGCTCCGGTGCCTGCTTTCAGGAGAAGCATCATACGTTCTTCAATCTCAGACGAGCCAGCCAACTGGATCGCAAGAATCTCAGGACATTCCTGGCAGCGGACCGTCCAAAGGTCCAAAGCATAGAATCACACAGATACATTTTGTCGATAGTACAAATATGATCGTATATCCGGTATATCCAATCTATTCCAATCTGTACGCACCATATGCCTGTGCTAAATAACACGGTACACTCAAAAACCATGGTCCAGCGTCGGCAGAGTTTCAGCAGCCGTTGCTTTCTCACTGTAGCAAGCCCCGAGCGTGAACTATGCATTGCACACACTTAGAAAAAGGCAGATTTTAGAGGTCTTGTGAAGCAAAGCAACCACGCCAGTGAAATCAATGAGACCCTTGTGCGTGATTGAAATTATTGTGAAGTGAAGATAAACAGGAGTGCGGTGCGTCGCGGGTCCACAGAAAGCACCAACGTTTTTGCAGGTTTATCGAATCCCCGCACCAGTAGGTGCTGAGGGGCGCATCATCACCAAGGATAAAGTAAAAAGGATCTGATCAAAGTAAAGTCATAGGAAAATCAGCGTGAAAAAAGGCAGAAAAAGGCCACATGTTCCTTTCTAAAATAGATGAAAAAAGTCTATAAAAGAAGTGCTGGCTTTGCTGGCTGTTTACAGACTTGATTGAGGCATGTGGAAACGAGTACAGCAAGTTGGAAGGAAAGGCGTTTTGCACAGCTTCCAAAGCTGAGGAAAAATCCACCCGCGCCGGTAGGTGATGAGGTGTGATCATGTGATCCTGCAGAGGTGGGTGACCATATACGATATGCATTGCGTATAGTATGTATGTATGTATAATACGTACAAAAAAATCGTAAAACAACATATGCTATGTATGCACACATAAGATCAGAAGATTAATTGCATATTAATGTTCGTGCTCATATTACTTCATATTTCATTATTGAAAAATCAAGTTGCAATATGTATTGATTAAGTATGTAAAAATATATATATCTATCATAATATAATATATCAATTATAGACTAGAAAGGAAAGCACAGTATCACAACTGATGTGCTTTCTGCTTTGTGTAGCAAAAAGAAGTCTGCTCCTACCCGCCCTCGCCTGCTCATTCTCCAGTATCATGCCGGAGGTTGATTTCGTGTCCTTCTTCAAGCAGAACTTGTGGGCAGCAGCAGAGGTCTCAATCACAGATCCCAACTCAGTGTACACCCTCATGGCCAAGCGGCTGTAGTAGTAGAGCTCTTGCTCGTTGTGCTTGACCAGCTTGGAGTATCCACTTCCCGCCACATGAACGCATGGCTCGCACGTGAACTTCCCAAGTTCAGGCGTTTGCACGGAGTTGAACCAATCGCCATTCACACACTGCAGGGTCTCACTTGCCACTTTCACAACTGAGCGGAACGATTCAAAGCGTTCCTTCCAGCAGCTCGCCGTCAACTGACTGCCATGCACAAAGCTCACAGGAAGGACTCTCTTCTTGTCCCATGGATGGTAGTTGGGATTGCGGTAGGAGGGCCGTGCACAATGCTCCACCCCAACACCACCCATCAACAGGAGGGAATCACACTGCTGATGTAAATGCATGTAGTAGAATGACAAGGGAGCAAGGTGGCCAATCTTTCGGCTATTCTCAACCACTGGCGTCTGCAACAAGTCAGTCTCTGGCTGCAATTGGATCTTCAATTCACTCAACGTCAAGACAGAAACGCGCAAGACTGCACATTGGCCATATACGGTCACGCTGCGGTGCAAGGTGGCTGCCCGACCTGTCAAAGCACGATCAATCTGTGACAGCATCCTAAAATTCAATCAATCACAACCTAGGACCGTCGAAGAATGTCCATTTCCACCAGCTTTGCAAACCACCTGCCTGTACCAACCCTTGCGTAGCACGTGTTTCCAGATGGCCAAACCTTCTGACAATTGTCTCCAAAGCCATCAGTGCTTTTACACCAGCAGCCAATCAATTGGCGGCCGCCCGAGCAGGTAGCACTTGGCCCCTCATCCTGCAAGAATGTTGAAAGAAGACATAAAACATCATAAAACTATGCAGGAATGGAAGCTGCAAGAGACTGCGCTGGACTTGGGTATGGGGCTGAATGCAACTGACGCCTACGACGTGCTGAGGAATGCTGAGGCTGAAGTTGTTTAAAGTATCCTAAAGTCATTCTTGAAGTGACATCACTGTGAGATTCTCCAACAAGGATCTGTACGAAGACTGTGTATAACTACTTGCTGATGCGCCCCACGGACTGCCCGAAACATCCGTCGAACACAATCAGACTCTGGCTAATCCCCGAATGTCTCCTGATCACATAAAAGCCCTGACAAACCAAAAAACGTAAACTACTTAACTGTCTTGCTGTGCAATTATGCAGTACATTGCCTTGATGAAAACAACTGACTTGTTCTATGTATACGCATTTACATGCCTCTACTACTTTTTGTGTATCTAACCCATCAAAAAAACTTGAGACTACTACGAGTCAATTCTTTATACCGAGTCGATCCTGGATCACAACCAAACCAATGCTGGCCGCGTAACCTCCCACTATGCCCACCAAAGTCCTTGTTGGTCCAATACTTTCCTGAACCTGATACCTGCGTCCACGATCTCGCTGCTGGTTCCGGAATGTTGGCGCAAATGGCTTGTGCATAGCCACCTAACATCAGTGCGCCAGCTACAGAAATCAAGGCTGTGGAAGTTGACATCCAAAGTTGGAAACCACTCAGCCCCAAAGCCCACATCAAGCACGCCATTAGGCCAGTAGGTTCTTTTGACTTACCCTAACAAAACTTGCGTCGCCCGGCCCTCAAATCCTTTTTGGTTCTCTATAACATGTCAAGATGAAAACCGAAGCATGTACCTTTGACCCTCTTCCCATCGCCCCAAAGTGCAGGACAAGCCACCCTTTGCGATGCAAGCTTCGCCAGACTTGTAAACTTCTTTGCAATGATGCCGCACTGTCCAAACATGCCGCTTCTCGGTGAAGCTGTCCATGAAACAAGTACAGCTCAGCAATTTCTCCCCTGCAAACAGTACACGTGCTGGACAAAACGCATGGGCGGAGGTTTCTTTTGGTTGGCCGGTCATCACAAATCGTCCTACCTTTCCGTGCATGAAGTTGCCTGCTCTATGTTGTTGTCTGCAACATTCAAATAAGATACAATTTCACTTGCAAATTTCAAAGTGACAAACAAGAAGTTTCCAAAACAATGGTTGGATACAAACTATATTGCACATGTATGTATGTATGTATGTAAGTATGTATGTATGTATGTATGTATGTATGTATGTGCGTATGTGCGTATGTATGTATGTATGTATGTATGTATGTATGTATGTATGTATGTATGTATGTAGGTATGTATGTGCGTATGTATGTATACATTGCGTATGTATGTGCGTATGTATGTATATATATAAATGCATTTACGTAAACGTATTCGTATACATGTATGTATATGTATACGAATACATATAGTTTTATGAAAAGGTGTTTGTAATTTACATGAATATGAATATATACGTGTATAGGTATGTGTGTAGATGTATGTATGTGCATGTGTAAGTATATGTATACATATGTAAGTATGTCTATGTACATTACATGACGTGTAAATGTTTCTGCGTGCACTTTATCCATCAGGTTTTTTGGTACTCCTTGGCCTGTGCAGGAATTGCAGCCTTTGTTCTGGGAAGTCTTTAGGCAGGTCCTACTCCTCCTCCTACTCCTCCTACTCCTCCTCCTACTCCTCCTCCGACTCCTCCTCCGACTCCTCCTACTCCTCCTCCTACTCCTCCTACTCCTCCTACTCCTCCTACTCCTCCTACTCCTCCTACTACTACTACTACTCCTACTACTACTCCTACTAGTACTGCTACTCCTACTCCTACTCCTACTACTACTCCTACTACTACTCCTACTACTACTCCTACTAGTACTGCTACTCCTACTCCTACTCCTACTACTACTCATACTACTACTCCTGCTACTACTCCAACTACGACTCCTACTACTACTCCTACTACTACTCCTACTACTACTCCTGACACTACTCCTACTACTACTCCTACTACTACTCCTACTACTACTCCTACTACTACTCCTACTACTACTCCTACTACTACTCCTACTACTACTCCTACTACTACTCCTACTACTACTCCTACTACTACTCCTACTACTACTCCTACTACTACTCCTACTACTACTCCTACTACTACTCCTACTACTACTCCTANAAAAGAAAAACTAGTTGTGACGCGAAGCACATTTCAAAGTCAAAATGTTGAAAGTATGAGGATCTCGGACCACTTTTGGAGGGATAGATATCGAAAGATAGATAGATGGATAGATCGATGGATGGATGGATAGATAGACAGATAAGTAGACAGAGAGCCAGATCTTGATAGCTGTAGATAAATAGATGGCTTGATAGATAGATGGATAGATAGCTAGATACAGTAGATAGATAGGTAGCGAGATAGCTCGGTAGCTTGAAAGATTGATCGGTAGATAGATGGCTTGATACATAGATAGACAGATAGATAAATTGGTAGGTAGATAGTCAGAGAAAGCGCAAGAAAGAGACAGAAAGAGAGGAGACGGGAAAATGCCGTGACTCACAACAACCAACCTCTCCTACAGGTTTTCGTTTTTTGAAATTTCCGCCACTGCCTTGTGCGATACTACGTGGTCAACTAATCCGCCGACCCGAGTCGGCGTGACTAGTAGATATCTTATGCAGGATCCAAACGGTGGGAAGTAATCCAAAATCCAAAATCCGAAATCCGAAATCCAAAAACCAAAATCCGAAATCCAAAATCCAAAATCCAAACGGGGCCGTTTGGGGCCGCCACAAAAAGAACGAAGACTAAACTGATCCAAAATCCAAAATCCGAAATCCGAAATCCAAAATCCAAAATCCGAAATCCAAAATCCAAAATCCAAAATAAAAAATCCGAAATCCAAAATCCAAAATTTTGGATTTTGGATTTTGGATTTGTTCGGGCCGGGACCGGGGGCGATGGCCATGTAGCAAATGAAGATGTATGGCCGTGCTGGCCACCTGAATATGGCCTAGTTGGAGGCGCACAAGCAAGCTCGATTCCCCCCACGAGCGGCCCAAAAAAGGCACCGATTTCCGGCGGAGAGGTTTTGCCGGAAATCGGGGCTCGATTTCCAGCCCCGTGTTCTGGAAAATGGGGCCCGATTTCCGGAGAAACTGCAAGCCAGGCGGCATTGTTCGAAACGTTGGGTTAGCTTCGCGCGGCGCCGACCATGCGTGTAAGGGCAAAGGATGTCAACATCACGTGGTTTTTATCTAAGCCTTCAAAATGTACATAAACAAATCATAAGCATATTTAGATATACATATATATACTATATATACATTATATCCAGCATTATATACAGTTCCTTTTCTCAGCTATCCACAATCCCTGGTCCAATGCAACAAATCTCCCGGGTCGGCGGCTGACAGGCGCTAGCCTGTTTAAATCCGGGCGCCGGCCCCGTGGCCCAGGCTGGCCAGTGTCCTTGCCGGAGGCCTTCGGTTGGTAACCGAAGGTTATAGTGGCGTGCCGCCCTAGCCGCCGACCCCGGGGGGGGTGACCTCCTCCCCACCAAAGTCGTTGTAATTTACGGTGTATTTTGCCCTTGCCGCCCTTGCCGTTCAAAAACATCGTGTTTTACGGTGTTTCGGGCCCCTCGGTGTTTCAGAATTTTACTTTGGCACTATCAAAAAACCACGCGTTTTACATGGTTTTGGGCGGGAGAGGGGGGCCGGGAACGGAAAAAATGACCTGTTGAAGGTGTTTTAACATAGTTCGCCGTCACGCAGGTCAACATAGGGCCAACATAGAGGCAAGATAGGGCCAACTTAGGCCAACATAGGCCAACATCGGGCCAAGCGAGGCGAACGTATGGGCCAACATAGTCCCCCTTCGGCCGGCGCCCGGCTGTCAGGCGTAGGCCTTTAAATCCGGCGATGCACAAGGCATCTGATGCCGGGCATATTGAACCGCATGGCATGCGGCGTTGCCTTAGCTTTGGCTATAGGGGGTGCGCTGCGTGCCGCCGACCCTCCCCCGGAGGCACAAAAACGGCTTATTTTTGAAGAGCGCTCGATGTGCATAAAACATCGCAAATACCGTCAAAAATGGCCCTTGGGAAGAGCTTGTTTGGGGCAAGGGGTGGAATCAGCAAAAAGCTAAACACCAGGAGGACATTGATTTTTGAATGATTTTTTTATAATTTTTGATGTTGCATTTTTTGATGTAAAAATTGAGGCACGTGCAAAAAACATCGTAAATACCGTCAAAAAAATGACGCCCCGGACACGTCTCGAGCTCCAAAAATTGCCATGTTTTTGACTAAGTATACATCTTAAAATTTAAGATGTGGAAGGGGGGTGGGGGGGTACCCCCCCTTCTTGGTTTTGGGAGGCCAAAAATCAGCATTTTTGGCCTTTTTGGTGCAACAACAATCGTGGCTTGTGGCCTGGAGCATCGCCGGTTTTGCGAAGCCCATCAATATCAACATTTATCAACTAATGCTTGAATGAAAATAAAAATAAAAAATATCTTAAACCGTGTTTTGCAGCTCCGTTTCCCTCGAAGCAAAACCCCTGTCCTGAAGGACAGGAAGCACTCACCGTTGTGGGCAGAGTGCGTCTGCGTCGGGAGCGTCTTCGTCGCGCACGTCTGCGGCGAGCGCGTCTGCGGCGAGAGCGTCTTCTGCGGCGACGACGCCGACGGCGACGCCACCCCTGTGACTCAGAAGCAGTCGACTCACCTCGGTCGTGGTGTGATTTGATGTGTGAGGTAACCAGCTCGGCTGGCAAACCGTTTGCCTACATTCAACATCGCTCAACAATTAAACATGTGGTGTGAGGTCAGCTCATTCATGTTGATGATGAGGTGATAGTAGTTGGAGGGTGCTGGGCTGATTGTGCAGGCTGCTGGCTGATCTGAGGTGTGATGTAAGGTGTGATATGAAGTGAAGTGTGACGTGAGGCGTGGCGTGAGGTGTAATGCGAGGTGTGATGTAAGGTGAGATATGAAGTGATGGGGCTTCGAGGAAATAAAAACACGTCAACTAGACGCGCGATATCCCGAAAGCAATGAAGACATATATTGAGACAGGTTGTGGAAAGAGACTACGAAGGCAATGTTTGATCCTACGTATTTGTTTGATGTCTTTCCAGTGATTTGAGGTGCGCTGTGAGAGGTTGTGGTGATGTGATGTGAGTGGGTGTGGTTAAATCTCAGTATCTGAAAAGCTCTAGTCTACATTGGCAGAGCCTGCCTTCACAATCCCTCAAGAATTCAGAATTGAGAGTTAAGCATCCGAGACCCTGTTTGTCGAAACTATTCGAAACTGTTTCGACTGAGCCCGTCGCCCTCTTCCAAGAGAGACAAGGTCTGATTATGCAAATCCATCGGCATATCCTCATCTTCGGAGTCGTCAATGTCTTCATCCTTCAGGTCTTTCAAGCTGGTGTCATCCTCATCGTCATCCTTCAGAACTGGCTTCCGTCAAAACGTGTCAAACAGGTACAAGGCGACAAGAGACTACACCTTCGTAAGAAAACTCACCGCACAACATACCCTTCCTACCAGTCTGCTACCGCAGGCTGCTAATGTTCCTGGCAATGAAGTTGATGAATAGCCTTATTGCACTTCAGCTTTGTTTGCAACTGATCGGTCCTTGGTTGCGTCCGTCTCCTGATCAACATCAAGATCTTCGCCATCCTGTGCATCCTCATCAAGCAGCTTCTCTGATTCATCGTCCTCATCTTGTGCATTGCCCCCGGCATCCAAACTCATCTCGCGGTCTCCTTCATCTTCAGACGAGCTTACCTCCTCTCCTTTCTGCAACCAACTGAAGCTGGGTGAACCGCTGGTTTTGACAGAATACGAGCGTGCATAATATAGCTGCATGCATCTTGTCTTTGCCCGAACTGAAATACCCGTTCCAGTGTGACCGGACACATCCATTGTTCCATAAGCCCAGCAATTAGAACCATCAGTTTTGGACCCCGAGCAAAGTCCACTCTCAGCATAGCAGTTGCAGCTAGTCACCTTGTACCGTCTGCGACAGCTTTCGCTAGCAGTTGAACTTGAAGTTCCACTCGAGCGGTCGTGGACGTCGAGGGGATAGTTCAGAGCCTGAAAGAAGAAAGTTCCAAGCAATGCATGCAATGAATGATGTTGCGTGGTAGCAAGATACTCTTGACATATCTTGACATGCCCTGGACTATTCTTGCTGCAGAGACGTGAGAAAATGAAGTTGTCAAGATTATCCAAATGCGTTGATGAGAAATTGTCAAGATTATCCAAATGTGTCGATGAGATTTAAGCGGATCAGTTGAGGTGTTTGAGACTTTGGCCAACTGGCAAAGCCCTACCTCGAAGTCAAACACCAACTCTCCACGTGGCGTGGACGCGACAGTTCCCTCACGGTTGTAGGTGTTACGGCGACGGGAGAACTGGGACATGGTGGCTACAGTTCCGTGATTCACAGTGATCTTGGCATTCTTCGTGGGAACGGAAGACACTTGCTTGACGAAGTACTTGTACTGCTTGTTTGGGTTTAAACCCTGAATCACAGCTGTTGCGATGCCAGGGGAGTCACGGACAAAGCCGTTGCCATTCTGCATCCAAGACCAGCCCAGCAGCTTGATGGTGGACATGTTTCCAAATGGCTCCATGTATGTCGTTTCCTTGCTCTTGCCACCAGTTGAGTTGGAGGTCCAACTGCGTGTTCCACCCCAGTTCACAATTGCGGCCGCACGTGTGAAGGAGGGCGAGGTTCCCTCTTTTTGGGTCAAGAACTGCTTGCGCAGAGTGGTCTTCCAGCAGTTTTCAGGACTGGCAACTTGACAACCTCAGTCAGGTGAACATGAATAGAAAGATCAAAGACATATCAAACAACAACATGTATGTATATAACATGAAATGGGCGCCTTCACAATGGCAATCCTTTTTCTGGACAGCCAAATTGTATTGAAATGTTCGTTAAAGTGGCACCCAGGAGCTGCTGTTCCGTGGCAGTGCTTTGAGAGCCCCTTCCATCCCAAATTCTCGCACCAAACTGTCGCAGCCATCATAGAGACGGCACGTCGTAGCTCCGTGAGAAGTTCCGGACCAAAAGAAGGAGCACTCCTTCATGGAACAATGCATTTGTCAAGTTACGGGCATGGCGAGGTCAGATGAGCATCAAATTCACTTGAGTTCACATTCATATCATTCATCAGATTGCCCTCACTTCGACACCACCGAGGTAAAAAAAATGAGCCAAGTTTAAGTGACATCACCAAGACCAACATGTTAGCCTAACGTCTAAGCTCCTTGTAGTCCTTGCAGCGCTCCTGCAAGCAGCGGAATTTTTGCTGGAATTTGTAGCTTAAAAAAATATGGACGGATGAGATTTGAAATACGAGACATGAGATATGATTTATATATATATATATACAGTATATTTGTATTTGTATCTTGGAAAAACCGAACAGAACCCTACCCCCCAAGTAAATAGCCAGGGCAAACCCCATTTCGAATGGAATATTGGTTTGCTGGAGCTATTACATGCACAGGGTGAGGGGTCCGTTAGGGGGTCCTCTTGGAGATTTCTTGGAATATAACATACGAGTACCATGTGTGATGGATGAGATATCAAATGTGATCTATGATTTTTGAGGTGTTGCAAACGAGATGTGATCTAGGAGACATGAGATATGGTACGAAAATTTTGATGAATTTTGGATATGAGATATGATATGCGATGTATGAAATATGAAAAATGAATGAAATGAGACATTGCATAAGAGTGTAGCTTCTTTTTGCACAGAGTATTGTAATTAAGCAGCCTGCAGCTTGACAGCCACTTTAGGACTGTATGTTACTTAGCATGTTTTTGTCCTGCATGTGTTTCACTAGCCAGTAGCGTCACATGCATATTTTGGCTCAAGGCCAAAAAATAGACAGCTTCTGCTAGCTTAGGCTTTGTGATTTCCTAAGGAGCCCAATGTCGGCCTGCTAGGATACATGATGTATGAACATGTGATACATGAGATATGAGATATGAGATTTAATATGTAAGGTATGAGACATGATAGTCGATATCTATGATATGACATATGATATATGGGAGCTGATAAATGAGATATGATATACCAAATATGGAATTCAGGTTTTGAGATATGAGATTTGACACAGGAAATATAAAATGATATATGAGATTTGATATGTTGTATGAGACAACGTGACGACGATGTGACTTGATTCGGTATGATTTGGTAGGACGGGATGGGATGGGATGGGATGTAGGCTGACATGAGCTGTACGTTCTGAAAACAGCGTCGCTGCAAACTTAAAGGCCAACTGCCGAAGCTTCACCACACATAAAGCACTCTCTAAAAGGAAAACTGCAAAAAGTACAACTTAACCAAAAAAAACATAGCGCTTTATAGAGTTTCAAACTCATGAAAAGTGAAATACAATTCCAGTAAAGCAAATCTGATCAAAGGTTGCTCCTCACAATCAGACGGCTCCATGGATTCGGCTTCAGATTGGAAATGGATTCCTTTGGCTCCCTTGAGCAGCTGTCGAGAAGGGCAAGCAAACTGACCTGCACTCATTTGGAAAGCGAGGATGGATTCATTGTTCTGGTCTCCATCTAGAAACTGGTTGTATTCGGTGTGTTTGGGATTATGAGGGTGAGAACGGTTCAGGTTGGATATGCAAAGAGCGCTGGCAAGAAACAAAAACAAATCACCTCACAAAGAAAGCCAGCAAAATCAAGCACAAATTTCTTGGCAATCTTGGGATTATATATGTTCTTATTTTTTCGTTCCACCTCCACCCAACCACTCGCCTGAGACGATAGTAAAAGGTTCAGGGATGAAGATGCCATTGCTGGTCGGGGGAATATTCTCCAAGCTTATCGGATCGGCAGGCCACTCGGTGCCCCACTGCTGTGGCAAGCAGTCGCAAGGGTGCAACCAGAAGTCGTCAGGCTGCGATGTGCTCGGATCATCAAAAACCAAAGGCTGCAAGGCTTCCTATAGGTCAACTATGTCAAGTTGCAAATTCAACAAAGTCACGAGCACTTCAAGAGTATTTGAAATGTCAACTGCGTGAAACATGTCAAACATCACCGATTTGTATACCTTCTAATCACTGCTGTCATTCTTACAAACCAATAAGATCTTCCAACTGTTGTCGCGCGTTGTCCTCCTCTGGTTCAGGAAATAGAGGCCTCGCACATGGCAAGGTTGCCAAGTCCAGGTGGATGTTTGTAATGGAACTCGGAAGACCCTCTTGCAGGCAAACTTGCTCAGCACCTCAAGCGCGAACTGGCGCTTGTATTCGTACACACAGACATGCGGCCACACAACAAACATGCATACATAACTGTTTTGATACATGGCATACATAACATACATGCTGTACATGCGATAGGTGCCATGCATGACATACTGTCCATACAGAACACTCATAACATGCACACGGACACAACACATACCTAACATGCACAACATACTTAAGAAACATGTGGTGACTGTGATATCGTGATGTTCAAAAACTGTGCTTTTGTTCAATCTTCCTAGTGCTACTGGTAGTAATAGTGGCAGGTAGTACTAGATGGTACCAGAACTACTATCTTGCTATGATTTTGAGTAGTGCTAATTCCACACACCTCCACAGCGGGCTGGGTGGACATTACGATTCAGGGGGCCACAGTAGAATGCTGTCATAATACGCTATATACATAAGTTACATAGTTGTTGATTCTTGTTTGAGCTCAATACAGGCAAAAATCAACACTGCCAATTTCTGTCAGCTGACATAGTCGACATGGCTGATTTTGGTTTTCGAGCTATTACAACTCATGACCTATGAATACTCATGGGGGTTGTCCGAACCCCTTTGATCGCGTCCAGGCCTTTCAATTCAAAGTAGCCAAGCTTGACGTCCACGTAATCGTCACTGCTTGTCTTCTGAACAAGCCAACGTCCAAACGCGCATGTAGCTGTTCCGGTCGATGTTGTCAAGTACATGACCTCCTGTGGAATTGGGCTCTCCTTCTTGTATACTACATATCGATTGGGTACTTGTGATGGACGAAAGATAAACTTGCAATCAGCTTCGCCCGCAACAATCTTGAAGTGCCTCGCCAGGGTGCACCCTATGAATTTCATCTGAACAACGTATGATCTTCTCAGACTTTCATCGGTTGCCTTGCAATAACTGCAACATTAGGGTTTCAAATCCTTCAGCAGACTTTTGCATCATTTTGGTTTCAGAACTTACGGCTTGTCCTGACTTTGATGTCTTTCTCCCGGCCCCAAATCTGCACAATGCTCTCGCCCGCCGGAGCAGTCACTTCTGGTGAAGTGGCCGACCATGAAAAATCTGCATACTGACCAGAGTGCCATGCTGCAGCTGTGCCCGCGCCCTGGATCTGCACAAAGAAAGAATCGGAATCAGACGCCGAAATGATCTCAGCTGCGAATTTCACTTTTGTCTCCTGCCAAGCACTCGCACGCCCCTAAGCCGCATGCTCCCCGACCCCTGCCTCACTTCACATCTTTCATCTATTTCAACTTCCATGGAAATCAGGCGCATTGTTGCATATTGTCGTAAAGCATCATATATTCTCACGGGCATTGCTGAATTTAGGATTCAGGAGAAAATATCTTCTAGACATTTGATTTGCTGCCAAATCAAAGGAACGGCAAAATTCATGAGACTGTTGTTCCATTTCTTCTGCGCATGCTTTGGCTCTTTTGCCATGAGAATTTTCAAACCTAAGAGTCATTGCAACAGTTGCAAACAAGCCCGGCCCTCAGCATTAAATCTCCTTGGAGCATTTGAGCTTGTATTCCATCTTCCCACAAGTGGCGGACGCTGACCAGCAATTCTCTGGCCCTGCATTCCAAGCATAGTCACCTCCGACATGAAAAAGTTTTGTAGGCTTGAAAGCAAAGGTGGACATTGTGATTTGGAGAATGCAATGAAGATCCAAATATCATTTTCAACCGAAGAACACATGGAAAACCATCTTGTCGTAATGAAAACGGAAATAGTCGTTGTAACTGCTATATTGTCGTTGTATCTGTTTCACTGTCGTGGTAACCGCCATGTTTGCATTTTGAATGCAGGAGCCCTTGTCACAAAAAAAACTTGCCGTACTTTTTGACTGTTGATATATTCATACGTATAGTAATCTACAGTACATATTACGTACAGAAATGTATTTTTTATTGGTTCATATTTTTGGCTTTGGAAGTGGGGGGAATAAAAAACGATTGCGAGCTTGAAGAGGAACCCATTCTAAACTCGGCAAAAAGATGCAAAAAGCACATAACGAGATAATAGCGAGACTACACATGCACTCTCAGACATGAAAAATCAATTGAGTTCGATGGCCTACGACCTGAAATTGCCCGGAAATGCTTGTTGCATCTACTGCTGCGCGCACTGATGTTGATTCAGTGCTTGGGCGAGAACCAGCTGGCATAGCCTCATTTTGGAAGCCATTGCAACAGCATCCACTTGCACTGCAATGACTCCGGATCTATTCAAACATATTCACCAAGAATGTGATTCCCGGCCTGGAAAGCAACCGGACAGTAGTCGCCTGAAATGACCTCGACAGCTGCAGCACGCTTCATTTGCTAAACATCCCAGCGACAAACACTCAAAGAGGGAGGAAAAAGAGAAAAGCAAAGAAAAGATTTGATACGTACATACATAGTTATATACTGGAGGATCTAGGTAATAATAGTACATATCATGCAAATCAGAATAGTATAGTATAGTATAGTATAGTATAGTATAGTATAGTATAGTATAGTATAGTATAGTATAGTATAGTATAGTATTAGTATAGTATAGTATAGTATAGCACAGTATAGTATAGTATAGCCTAGTATAGTATAGCATAGTATAGTATAGCATAGCATAGTATAGTATAGCATAGCATAGTATAGTATAGCATAGTATAGTATAGCATAGTTTCGTATAGTATAGTATAGCATAGTATAGTATAGCATAGCATAGCATAGTATAGTATGGTATAGTATAGCATTGTATAGTATAGTATAGCAAAGTATAGTATAGCATAGTATAGTATAGCATAGTATAGTATAGTATAGTATAGCATAGTATAGTATAGCATTGCATATTTCATCAGAATCGCCAAATTTGAGCTGTTTGGAGCGCCAAAGTGGCTAAATTTAACGGCTTTGAGTCCTCGCCGGTCAAATCTAAGATTTTTGGAGAACTGGCAGAACCTGGTCCCACGCTGTACCCACTTATTTCAGAAGTTTAGGTCGTAATTTCACAGTGAGGTCGTGTGAGGTCGTTATAATTTGACCAGATATATATATATATATATATATTATATATATATATATATGTATATGTTGTATCAACTGTTGTATCACTCATCCTTAAAATAAGCGATAACGAGCATTCTATGGCAGCCATGACGCCTCACACATCTATTCTCAAGTTGATGCTCTTCCCGAACGTCACTGGGCTTCAGACCCAATCTGGATGCTTCAAGCGCAGGCAAGTTCCCATATCAGTGCAACCCGTCACTTTTGCATAAGCAGTGACCGGGGAGCCACCCTCATTCTCCACACGGTAATGCTTGCACTTGTCCTGGGGGCAAGTACTCACTATGCATGCTTGGCAGTGAGCATGATAAACTCTGAAGCAGATTGTTGGATACCGAGAGGGTGATGATACCGTGGTAATCTCGTGTTGCGACCTTGTCACTCTATCCATTCGATCCTTGACTTTGCAGCTAAGACTAGACTCAAAATCTGACATGAACTGCTATCAATCAAACACTGAATACCTAAAAAAACATCACGGTATCAAGCTTGGAGTTGGACTGAAGCACTGTCCTCAGCCCAGGTGAAATGAGAACAACGCTTGGATAGTCGGCACTGGTTCCTGCAGATGGACTCTGACAAGACCGTCGTCTCCCCAATCGCTTTTCCTTGGAAAGTCTCCGAGATCCAACACATGCTGTCCTGGAAGTGTTGGGTAGATTTTGACATGAAATATCAGCTGTGCTCATGCAAAATGATGCAAAATCATGCAAAATGCTTTAAAAATGCGTCGGAAATGTGTCATCA
>DF244594.1:9824-25696 GCA_000507305.1 Breviolum minutum Mf 1.05b.01 | reverse complement strand
AGCTTCTTTCACCTCACCCTGCCACCTCATTCTCTATGGAGACGTCCAGGCTTGAAGCCTCGAGAATCCCGTTGAGTTTGAAATTCCCATGTCCACTCACCGTCGCCAAAAGGGGTCCGTTTGGCATCCCTACCGGGCCCTCTGGACTTTGCAAGAGCTGCGATCTCCGCTTCTGCAACAAAACCCACGGGAAATTGGCAGGCTCCCGATCATTTCTATCCATGTCTATCCATACCTTGTCACAATAGGTCTATCAATATGTGTATGTATACCATGACATACTTGTCTTTCAGTTGTGAACTGTGAAAAATGTACGGTCTCCTCTCTCAAAAATGTCTGGCTGATTCTGGCCAAAGCACCGGGGGGCCCGGTGTGCTCCTTTTTTTCCCGAGCCTCGATTTCTGCATTGATGTTCAACGCAACAGCCGCCTGTTGCATCGCGGCCACAGGATATTTCAAGGGAATGTCAAACTCAAAATGCTGAAACTCCAGGAACCTCCATTCGAATGAAATGATGCATACTGTATATTCTCCTTATGATCAACAGCCTGACCATGAAACTTGTATATCTTATCTTATCTTCAAAAAGACAAAGAACTCCAGTGACTAGCTCAGCAACTCGGCTCAATCAACCTCACCTCCTCACACAACTGGTGGCATCGTTCTTGCGCATGTTGAACCTCCTGCAGATGTTCATTTGTCACGAAGAAATAAAAACCAACCGTATCTGTACAAATGAAAACACTCAACACGTGTACATGCTGATACACTTTCGATCTCGATTCTGTTGCTGGCATTACCGTGCACAGTTGACCTCATTGAACATCATATATAGCTTATATACATAACATAATAACAACATAGAGCACATACAGCAACACATGTCAGCATCGAGATTTTGCCCTTGCTCCACCTATTCCAATCAATCTACCTCAAGCATCAAAAGCTGTGACATCAAAACAAAATGTAATCAAACAAATTGATACAAGTTTCTCCGACCCCATTCATTTCAGATTGATCTGCCTTTAGGTCTAGAACATATATTTTCAATATCTTTCAATGATAGATTTATATCCAGATCCATCCTTGGAAGTGAATGATATGGACCTCGATTATCCAGGAATTCACCGTCCACAAGTTAGTCTACCCACTTTTTTCAATGAAATCCTTGCCAATTGGCAAACCCCCACAAGAAAAACTCATCCAAACTAAAATCTTCATCATTCATTCATATCTTACTTCCCCCAAAAAACTCCAAACTCATCATCCAATCAATCTCAAGATGACTCACCATCCAACCCATCACCCGGTGACCGTCCTTGGTCTCCCTGGGATCCACCAGTGCTTCCACTCGTCGCTTCAAGGTCTTCCTTGCCTTGGCCATGTGACCCAAGCGTTCACGTAGACGTGCAACCTCCTGACGGGCCAGCGTCAACCTGCAGCCAAGGTCTTGGGATGTTTGGAAGCATCTTTTTTGGGAGGGGTCATTCAGAAATTTGTTGCTTAAACAATTTAAACATGCTCAAATATTTCTGATCAAAATTATTGGAGAATTATATATCTTTGTTTCTTTTTTTGGAGAGAGACAGGTTGCTTTCATGGCGCGTCATTTTTGTTTTCGAAACTTGGGATGATTTGTGTTTACATAAACAAAACAGTCTTGGGAAGCCCAACATGAAGAAAGCAGGGTCGATCACTGTTCAAACATGCTTCAACGCATGTAGTATACGCATGTTACGCCCTTAAGGCTGAAACTCTTCTTCAGTTGATGCTTGAAGTTCCGTGCCTGGGCATTTTGTCGGAGGTCTGCACCAAAAACACCTTTCTTCAAGGGGAAAGTAGCGTGCCTTGTATAGTATCAGGGTCTCTTAAATGAAACACAGTATGCACAACTCATTTGTACCTTCCAAATGGTCAATCCTCTAAAATGTTTCAAACCGAGGAGTGTCACTGATCCCCCGAACACATCACAAACAAGGTAAATGCGACACTAAATCTTCAAAACATTCATCGAACAGGTGGATACATATCAACATCTGTAATCATCAACCAACATCCTTAAATTGAAATATCCATAAATATCCTTAAATCTTCCAGCAGCATGAATTCAATACCGTGCCACACCAAAAAACCTGAAGATTCACCACTCCACCTGGGATCCGCGGACACATCTCAGAGTTTTCTGCCCATTGTGCTGCTTCGCTCTTGAGCTGAGCGCACTCTGCACGCAGTTGAGCCTGTCTCCCAACGATCTGGAAGATGTTTTTGAAATCTACAGGTAAAACTCTTCCCAATTCACAACATGTCACAACCATCTGCATGATTTTTTGTTAGCAATTATTATAACCAGCAGGAATTTGGACTATATTGGATTAATCAATCCCAATGATTTTTTGGTGCCTCCCACTCCTCCCATTTTCCCTTTTGGTGGACCCCCCAAATGGCCATCGACCACGGAGCCTGCGCCAAATCTGCAGAGGTCTTGGCGGCCAAACATTCGAAATGGAGCAAAGCTTCCTGGAGAGTCTCCACAGGTGATGCTTCGGCTTAGGTTTGTCGCTGCCTGGAACTAACCATAGAAAATTGAAGGGACATCAAGTTGCAATATATTATGAACTTATGGACCGGCCTTTTTTGACGTGGTATAGCTATTCAAATTGAGATGTTAATTACTGAAAAGACACTTCCTGCAGGACAAGGATTATCATCCAAACAGGAAATTCACAAACGTTTTTATAGGTCCTCAGAAGAACTTTGATAACTTCAATTCCACAAATGGCTTTAAGCTGCATGAAATCCAACATTCTAAGGAAAAATTTATCCTTCTATCATCAGAATCCCAGTTGTTTCCGGTTGCCTCCTCCACTTGAGCTGAGGTGCTCACCTTTGGGTGCCATTGAAAATTGGATAAGGATCCACTGTCAAAAGGGACGAATATGGGAGCATCAATGATGCTAAAATGGTGAGGCATAGCGGCATAGCCACTGCTTCCTGCCTCATGGCCCAAGTTTTTTTGAGCCCGCTCTGCTGCTGCTGACCATTCCTAGCCACAGGAAATGGAGTGCCCCAGCCCAAAGGCTGAAAACATCAAAGAAATGTGTTGAATTCTGTTAGCTGTTAGAGAAGCAAATGTGTGACACGCTGCACATCATGAAATGCTTTAGAAACATCGCATTTTCCATTGACATCAGGCCAGCCACATGAACCCTCCCAATCGAACCACTGCCAAACAGCTCTACAGCATCGATCATTCTATCTAGTCCTCGATTCATGTCTCTCCCTCTCACTGTATCTTTATCAATACATCTACTTTTCCGGTCATCAAATGGTGGACTCCGGTGGTGGACCGTAGAACGCTAGCATGTTGAATTACATTGTTTGTAAAGTGACCAAACTCGTGCTATTGAAGATGATCCAACCGCGCCGGAGATTAGTTTGCTATTTTGTCTCCGGTATGATCCACGACCTCTCTATCATCCATTCCATATCAACTGGTGCAGGATCTTTTCCTCAACAGTATCATTTGCCCAAATAAGTGGGTAGATCGTGATGCGCCTGTCGCAGCTGTGCCTCTCTTGCAAGACACCGTTGCAGCATGGCACCACCCTCCGCAGCGCTACGGAGCCTTTCTTTCAAGGATTTCCAATGTCATTCCAACGAAATGATGTAAATTATCAAAATATCAAACATCTTGGACCTTCAAATCGTGGATTCAAACCACGGAATCCAAGATGTTGGACCTTCAAATTTGGATCTAACTTTTGCAAGATCTTGGACCTTCAGCTCTAAACAAATTTAGCCTAGGGGCAAATGCATGATCTGTTGTGGTGGAGGAGCTCGAGCTTCAAGCCTTACACACTCGGCTTGCCTGGCTCAGCTTTGGAGAGTCAATCTGCGGATCCACGAGAAAAAACAACAACATGGACATTGGAAGCTGATCAATCATATAAATATAGTTAAATATATATATGTATACATGATTGATATTGCTGAACATGATGATGAATTGATATTGATATTGATGATGATGATGATGATGATGATGATGATGATGATGATGAAACATTGATATTGAATGTTTGTGTGTTGGCAATGAACAAACATGCAATACCATGATGGTGGTAGTGATCATGATGATCACTACCTTGATCATACAGATGATGGTGCTGATCATAAGTATGATGGTGCAGGGGTCTATTTGAAGTTTTGCTTCAAGTAGTCAGCTTCAAAAGCCTATGAAATCTGTGCGCTGCATGTAACAACGGGGCTTCAACTCGACTCATGTTGAGCGCCAGACAAAGACTCCACACGAGCTTGCAAGTCCTGGTTATGGCACCAGCTTCAAAGAAATACCAATATTGGTTTCTGGCTTTGAGACATGTACTGTATGTGTATCATATTTTCACATATATATATATATAATTATAATTTACACTTTTACTTGGAGGATTTTGCTCGGAGGATTTTGACTGTTCCCAAGTGCCAAGATTTGACCTTTCAGTTCATCCCAGGTTTGACCCTTGAGCGATCGTTTTTGACTGTTCCCAAATGTTGAAATTTGATGCTTGGAGGGTGGCTCTTGACTGTGCCGAAATGCTAAAACTTAATCCTTGTGTTTGACGGCTCTTCCAAAGAGGGATTTGTTCGTTTTGTCCAATCACACCGTTTGCCATGACATCTATCTAATTCCACATGTTTATCATGGTTGTTGCAATTTGTTCCTACTGTTCATGTGTTTAATCTCCAAAGACATTTAATCTAAGCCCTTGTCAAACCAGATCGTGTTGACCTAGACTATCATCGTGGGAAAGGAACCCAAGCTATTGATCGTTTGCATCCTCATGTTGCTGCAGCTTTAGGTGGGCGCTGCTCTTACCAAGAATATGGGGCAAAATGGCCCGCACCTAGCCATCATGTGGAATCGCAAGTCACACGATGTAAGCCAAAAATCGGCCAAATTATACAATGGTCAAATTTGACCATATCAACGGTCAAATTTAGCCAAATTGGCCGTCAAATTTCGCAAGCATGTATATCCTAAAGAAAGTGTCCAAACACGTGGTACAGCACCATCCTGATATGTGTGTATATTCGTATATAGAATATATAGAACACTGTACACATATATACAAGTAGAATAGATGAAAATGGAATATACCTGTAAGGGGGGTGAACGAAAGCCAGCACGCGTCTTTTCTGTCAAGCCCGCAAGAAAAATGATATCTAATGTAGACTATCCTATCATATCCCATCTATCAAATATGCCTACCTTCTTTTGAGCGAAAACGCGGCAGATTCGGGGTGCTGACACGCCAAGAGGACGTAACGTACCTGGAAAAGAAGCCGGCCAAAGGCAGACCAAATGGCACACGGTGTGGTGTGCCATTTCGATCTGCCACACATGGCCCAGAAGGTAGCAGATTGGACTAGGAGAGAAGGTCGGCCAAGGGCAGACGAAATGGCACACGGTGCGGTATGCCGTTTCGAGCTGCCACACGTGGCCGAAAATAACCGCCGCGTGACCAGGGTGGATTCGAGCCTCTGACCGCAACGCACCGTACCAAAATTGCCTAGTGGTACAAACGGCTGCCAGACACTCAAAACCGCCACCCTAAACACCTCCTATTTCTGCCAAAAAAGGCCCCTATGTCAACCACCCCCCTCCCCCACACCCCCTCCTAATTCTCACTTCGTTCGCAAGGTGAAACTACGCCTAGCCTACCGGCTGGCTTTCGTAACATAGTAAATCAAAGTATATTTTTGGAATATGGAATCAAACAAAATACAAAATCAAAGCTTTGGCCTCTGCATCGAAATGACCTCTCCTGTAATCGATGTCGGAGATCTTGGATGATATTGTTCTTTGCCTGGCCCCGGATGCACTCAAATCCAATGAAGCCATCTTAAAATGTAGAACTCAATCCGACGAATATCCTATCCATACCTATCCCTCATACCTTCAACCGGCCCCAAAGTTGTAAAGTTCCAGAGGTCCCATGTGATACATCTTGACCTACTCTTGGCCTCCAATATCGACTGCAGATCATCTTCTCTTGACGAGAGGGTCTCAGCAAAATGGGTGGTAAGTTGGACCTTCAACATGTTTCAGTCCTTGAAATATCTTGAAATCTTGGGTTTCCCAACAAAATGCTCCAACCTTCAAACCTTTTGAAACCCTTCCCACCTTGAAACAACAGTTTTCCCTGTGACCCCACACCAATGGCAGTGGCATGGTGGGGGGAGCTGACTCACAAGTCAGTGGAGTCAGTGGTGCTGTGGCCATTGAAGGTAAGGAGTCCGACATGGCGTAACGAATAATTCTTTCCCTAGGCCTTGAGATGGCTTGAGAATCTGTGCAGAATGATAGAATGCTGAAGATGAATTCAAAGATATCATTTGGATATATTTAGATACAAATTATACAAATCCCAGAATGCAACTGTCTAATTGTTATGCAATTAGTACTACCAGTAGGTGTAGTTGCTTGGCGGTATGGCTCTTAACGACACAATGGCCCAACAGTCGTTGATGTTGGCAGTTTTGTGTGGCATTGGGGCTATCCTTTAGATTTGCGGCCCTCGAAGTCAGTGACCCGTTCGTGAACGAGTCCTCTTTGTCAAAAGCAGAAACACAACGCTGGATGCTGGTTGCCTTCTGGAATACCTAACTTGCAATATGAAATGCAAGAAAGAAATTCTGCACCACCTACATAATTAGAATGTACAAAGTCCTGTGAAGAGTGAGATAAACGACCTTTCAACTGGTGCAAAGGCTTCTTCCATCATGTACAATCTGAGATTCTAGCATGTTGATGATATCATGTCCCAAAAGCAAGTAAGCTTTCCATGCAGCTATTGCATATCAGGAGCTGGGAGGAGCTTGGCAGCAGGCAGCAACGATGCGAGAATGGATTTTCGAGAATGATGGTACGCCAATATCACGGTATAATTCATTATAGTCTATTATATATTACATAATTCTATATAATCTATATGTATATATATATATATATGGGTGTTTCCAAAAATAGTGGTACCCCAAAGGGATGGTTTATATGGGAAAACCCTATTAAATTGGATGATTTGGGGGTACCCCTATTTTGGAAACACCCATATGTTTATGTATATATAGAATATCATACGTCATATGTCATATATCATTATAACAATGTGTACATCATTATATACAATATTGGTGAAGGGCAACGACGCTAGGAAGGCAGTCTATAGTACATACTCAGTCACGTTGCTCCATAACCCAATCCTCTTTTCCCCATCATGTTTTCCCTCCCTTAACTGGGAATCCCCATCGTCGCCCAGGCAGTTTTGTGGGGGGAGATCAGGGGTGCGTCACCGACTCTCGTTTTTCTCCATGAAGAAAAACACCAGTGGAGTCAAAACAAACCTCGGGTCAACCCATCGCGCGAGAACTCTCAAAAATTGACCTCTAATTTTTGATCAGAAATCCCTCGAAAGATCTGCTGTTGCGTAAGAGTTGAGAAAAACATGACAAACAAACACAAACAAATCCATCATTGCAAATGAACCTCTTGTATCTATCTTGCTGCTGTAGTGCATGAACTGTAACTGCATGAACAGCTCTCGCCCAGTAGGTTGAGAATATGTTTGTCTTTATCAAGTCTTTATCCGCTTCATTGCTTCATCTAAAGACACAAACCTGATTAGATTTACAGCGATATGCCATGCCTACACTTGCGCGTTCAATTCATCTTACATCATCTTTTGAGCTATACGCATCACCCCACGAAACCCTTCCAACAAACAACATCCAACAACGCCGAGCATCACTCTCCGTGTTCTCGGGGCCCAAAATGAGACCAGATTGGCTCGTGGAGACTCCCTGGAAAATTCAACGCGAATCTAAACTGAAAACACATTTCATCTGCAGCATCTGCACCAAGCTTTGATCTTGGAAAACCATCCGCAGGTCACCAGTCAGACCAGTCACCCATCCCTTCAATGTCACTGGGAGACCCCAACAACTCGGACCAAAACCTTTTGCTTTGGTCCTGCTCCTCGACCCTGTGATTCTTGGAGGTTCTTCATCTGGCGATGGATTTGGCGACGAAAGAAGTCTCTGTGATTTTGCAAGCCGACAATCTCGAAAGTTTTTCTACGTATATATATATATATATTATATATATATATATATATTACACCCNCTCGAAAGTTTTCTTACGTATATATATATATATATTATATATATATATATATATTACACCCCTGAAAATTAAGATGGAACCTAAAAATCACCCATTTGGGAAGGAAAATCATCTTCCAAACCTCCAGTATTGTGTTCTATGTTGATTTTCCAAGGTGTACATCATATCAATTGGCCTTTGGTATCAGTGTTCATGCTGAACATATTGGAACGAAAACTGTGTCACAACAAGAGCTTCTTTCATCTCCTTGCCTCAAAAACCACATCAATCATATCAATCTGCATCTCTCTCTAAATCCTTCTTTTTTAGTTGTCATTGTCACCTCACAACTTTCCAACTTCATCTCAAAAAGGAGAATCATTCCTGGTGTTTGCCGTGTTTGTAATTGATACGAAATATATGCCGTGTTTGTAATTGATACTGATAGTGTCTCCACCACATGTTCCACCCTTTGGTATCCTTTGGTATCCTTTGGTATCCAAGGTTTTCCACCTCTGCAATCATCACTTCAAAGAGGTATCTCCCTGCCTTCGGGACAACGAAATGCATCAACGAAATGCTGGACAAAAACATCGCTGCCAACGAAAAAACATTTTTCACAGCTTTGGGACCGGACCGGTATATTACTGCCATTCGGTACATCATGAATTATAAATTTCTATATCAAAATGGATATTTCCGAAAATAGTGGGGTTTTCCCCCCAAATCATCCATTGAAAAATAGGGTTTTCCATTATTTTCACCATCCATTTTGGGGTTTTTTCCCCTATTTTTTGGAAACAAAATTCTGATCCAACCAATTCTTGGAGGGAGGCCACACCTTGATGCCCACATTGGCACGAGCCCCTGCCAACAGATACTGAAAGCCTCCATCGCCAAGGGCCTGGGGCTTTCAGTGAATTTGGACATGTGCCATAAAAAATCTGTGCAATCTCTGCAGTAGCAGTCATGGATAGATCATATCTCTGTAAATCAAAGATAATATACCAAACATACAATAAAACACATCAATATACGAAACCAATCGAAAAAACATAGCACGTCTTGACTTCTTCACGCGATTTTACCGATTGCGCATCATGTCACATCTCGTGTCGTTGATTCCTGAAGCTGTGGAGGCTCAAGGGCTCAGGCCATCAGCAGTTTTCCGTTGACGGTGGGGAGCACCTTCAGTGCAAAATGGTTGCTGGGTATAGCTAAAATAATCTGACAATAATATCAATACAGCCGAATACAGTATATTACATTTATCATTCATATCTATATCCCCCTCTACATGGTGTAGTTGTGCACTGACATCCCCGGCCATTTTGTAGTATCCCGACTCTTACGACTAAAGAATGACCATTGGAACGCGGAAAAATCAACTAAAGAATGCCTGTGCATGACCCCCACAAAAGTCCCATCATAACCCTGAAACGTTCCTTAAAGAATGCCCTTTCATTTTTGTGGATATAAATGTGGGGGTCCTTCCCAGGAACATTTGGTAACAAATGCCTGTTCAAGTTTTGAATGTTGATTGGATTCAACGAAGATGTCTCACTAAAGAATGATGATTGATTTTCGAAAACCACTTTGAAACCAACACAATGCTTCTTTAAAGAATGCCAGAAGTGCTTCCTGCAAAATGCCAACGCACGCCCCGCATGCGGCACTAAAAAATGACCCTCTGAAACCATTCTTTCGAGAGCACAAGTCCCCTCATTTTGCAATGGACATGTAGAGGGGGTTATATCTATTAGATGAATGTAATATGAATACTGTACAGTGTATATCTCTGTCGTATCATTGTATCACATTGATTTACATTGTATATATTGTATCTATATTCATTGTCTAAGATCCGTGGCACCTTCATTCACGCTTCACAAGTATTTCACATGGTCCTCATTACGCATATGGTGTACCATGTCATGATGTCCATCCACTAGCAGTCCTTGATCATGATTGTTCAATAGTTTGAATGTTTCAATACCCGTTCGGTCGATTTCAATGTGGTCCCCTCTGCGCCCCTTCAGTGGGATCCGGGCATTCATCGTGGTATCCTCTGTCAGGAAGCAACATTGACCAGCCTCCGGCGAATGCACATGGCAAGTATCACCAGGCACCTGATTGGATTGTGATGGGATGAATACACATTCTCAAACAAACACACAGAACTCCTTTTTGTCCTATCGACCGTTTCGCTGGTCCGTTTCGCTGCTGCTAACATGCTAACATCGTTGAATGCTATTGAAATTGAAAGGACTCGAAAGGCCACTTTGAGTTGTTTGTAACCTTTGGATCTAGGAGTCTAAGACAACAACCCACTTCACAGGTCTCCAATCCAAAGCCATGGGCCTTCAAAAAAGGCTGTGCCTTTGGAGCATCGGTTTCCAACTCCTCATGACACACAGGTTCTGAACAGGTAAAATTTGCTGGGACGAGGTTGTTGTAACTATTGTTGTTTCTGTATGATAGTTTGTATGTACTGTTGACATATAGGCACACCTTTTTCGGGAATTCACCAGCATCTGAGCTTGCGCGGTGACGGACTTTGCCGAAACCCAGCGACCCTCTGGACCGGAAACTGGAATTCCTTGCGCTCGTCTGCTGCACTTGACACACTGTTTCTCCAAGTTCCACCAGCCACATCATGCCTTGCCATCCAGTTTGTTTGCATACCTGGGTAGAAGGGTGGAGCAATCAATCAATGTCCTGTCAATTGCAACATGTCAAAACCATGATTTCCCATCACCTGCAATGGAGGTAGTATTCTCATGTATTCGCATGGACGTTGAGCAAAGGCAAAGAACACAGCTGAAGAAATTTTCCCAAAGTCTTCAGCCCTGCTGCGCACGGAGTGATTGCACAGACAAAAACCGTCAGTGCATCACCATACGCAGCGCCTGAGCCAGGCATGACGTGGCACACCCCAAGTACACCAGCGACCATTGGCGAGCATAATCCCAGTGTGTGGGTCCAGGGAAGTCATGAAAAAACTCAACCGGAACATAGGGAACATATTATCAAGTGAAAACTACGTTACAGCATAAACAAAAAGTGTCTTTGTTCCAACTATGTCAGTGGCTTGTCCCAATTCTTGGGCAGTAACAGAGCAGTCAGTGCATCACCATACACAGCACCTGAGCCAGGCATGACGTGGCCCCAAGTACACCAGCGACCATTGGCGAGCACAATCCCAGTGTGTGGGTCCAGGGAAGTCATGAAAAGAATAGTTCAACTTTGAAGTGTCCATCGCAGAACACAAGGAACATATCAAGTGAAACCTACATGTTCCAACTGGGTATGACTACACAAGCAGGAGTGCACCACATTTACTACATGTTGTACAAATCATAGATATGACATTATGTGATATCACAATGTCAGAAGTTTCTCAAGTTGATGTTCATCTCGAGCACCTGTATCCAAACCCACTGCGAAGGCTTCCTTCCGCAATCCTCTCCCAGCATCATGTCCAAAAACCACCTGCAGAGCTGCTCCAAAAACATCAATCCATGAACACTGCTTTCGGGTAGCTACTTTTTAACAAGTTGAGCACCACCGCCACAGGAGGTCTGGGTGGAACCATCCCAACAACCCAAATGTACATCAGAGAAAATGATTTCACACCATGCTAGAATTCTGTGTTGGCACCAATGCCAAAATTTTGTGCTGGGTCTCCAAAAATAGGAAATTGCAAAGATTAAAAACCTTTTCCACACCACCCTGAGAAGCACGTACTCATGGGATCTGATGAGTGTCACGAAAAATTGATGAAAACTGGGTCCACAGATTTCCATCTTTCGCATCGCCCCTTTTCTACTCGCGAAATCTCTGCTGGATCTTCTTGTTCTCCTCATCCACCTTTCGCGCGTTTTCTGCGCGAACTTGGCGCCTCAGGGGCCTGTCGTCGACCCAGGTCTGTTCGGACCTCTGATCGTAAGTCATGGCAATTTTGCGTCGGTCCATGCTGAAGACGTCATCGAGCCGGTGGCGCATGGTTCCTCCAGATTGATGAGGTTCTGTGGCCATCCCGTTGGACTGGTGGCCGAGACAATCCTCAGCCAAAATCTCAGTCTCGGCGAAGATCTCGAAGGGGTTTTCCTCCTTCGGCTCTTCGCCACTGGCCTGGCGACACTGGACAGGGCAGTGAGGTCACACACTCATCACATAAGCATGCTCCCAATCTCACGCAAGACTTAGCACCCCAGCCTCTCCTTCCATTGACCCCGAAGAGGAGGAGTCTCTGGCCTTCAAAAAACACGCCACCATATGCCACCGCCCAAAAAAAAGATGGAACGTTGGTGTCTATATCACCCCAACACTCTGAGGGTTGGACTGGTCCCCCTCTCATAATCATTTCTGAAATGATTGTGGGGTGGTCTGGCCTACCCACCCCTTGAACTCATTTTTCCAACATAGACTTCCCATACCCTGAAATCATTTCAGCAATCACTGACCCCCACTTCGAAATCATTTCCCAAGGTTGGGGTGATGTGTCTATGTTGAAGTTTCAAGAGCTCAACACCCAGCCTCCAAGCCCGAACTGGAGGCATGTGGGTCGGGAAAGTCAAATTCCATCTCGAAGCCAATGGCCTTCAAAAAACAGGCCACCAGGGATACGACGCTCACGCTTAGAGCACTCTTCCAAGTAATGTTCGACAATGTTCCAAACAGAAGAGAAAGAAAGAGCGTTGGTATCTATGTTGAAATTGCAAAAACTAAACTCCTCAATGCATCAATGATGCTGAGTGGGACAAGCTTAACCCTTCCAAGGTTCTTGCACTACCAGTATAAGATTAGCCAATCACTTGGGAGGTGGTGTAGATACATACAAACTATTTACAGCATCGTTGCGCTGAGTCGAGTCTTTTGTCTTTTCGCTTATAAGGCTTATGCTCCAAAACTTTCCACATCTGCAAAAGACACGTAACATAACCCAACAAAATGACGCAAAATATAGAAAGCCTCCTCATCACAACCACCCTGTGCGCGCAGACTATGATCCTGTGGGCGGATTGAGCAGAATGAACACTGAACACACGCACAATCATTCAATAATATAATGGATACTTGGCAAACAAAAGCACATGCCTTCATTGTTGGTGTCATTTATGCCCCAACACGCCTGCTGGACACCAGATTTCAAATGGTCCTGCACCAGTGCAATCAGAGCAGAGAGACGCTTCAAGTCAAAAGCGCAGTTTCTTTTCTTTAATATCTCCATCACTCGCCCATCACTGCCTATTATCCCCCGAGCATCAAAAGCCCAACTACTCCAATGATAACTTGAGACGCATCTGCATACCAATACTCGCCATGTGCGAAACAAGTCTGATATATTTTGATTGTACAAAGCGCTCGGCGCTCACCCCACAAATTCTTGTGCCATCTTGTGCCAAGCCTCTACGCGCACGCTGCTCACACTGCTGGCCGGCTTTCCGTTGTTGAAAGCCGGCCCGAAGCCAGCCATGATGGCCTTCAAACAGGCAGACCACCCAGAGTGTGGCTTGGATCCTTTGCAATATCTTAAATTGATTCTGAAAAGAATTTATATAGATGGACTTGAAGAGTGAATCGTCATGAATCAACATGTCATACCGACCCCTAGCCACAAGATACAAATCGTAAAAACCATTTCAAAACTTGAAACCTCAAATGATTCAAATGGATGATCTGTGAACTGCGCAATATCCTGAAAACAGAAAAATGTGAATAAATTTTGCTTGTGCCTCCTGGGATTCGTACCAAGCAACCACCTGCCAAAAGTCAAACAGCGATACCATCGAAGTGTTCCAGTTCGGANCATCTTTGACAAACAAAATCTGTCAACAACTTTTGTGCACTCAACTAGTCCATTCTGTGGACAAACGAATTGACAAACTTCAAAAGTGATGAAGAGCGGAGTGGTGTACCCGGCATCTGTGTATGGTGTGTACGTCTTTTAGTCTGGATACCAAACAGTCTTCAGGATGCCCCCATTCAGAACTCGCTCTTTTGCTGCCAAAGCCACTTGCAAAGTTGGCAAACTTGTTGCCTGTGGAACCTGTGGCAGAAGGACATATGATGGTTTCCAATCAATGGCATGAACTGTTGTGATAGGACAAGCATGGACAAGCTTAACCCTTCCAAGGTTCTTGCATTAAAAAAGACCCAATCACTTTGGAGGTGGTGTAGATACATACAAACTATTTACAGCATCGTTGCGCTGAGTCGAGTCTTTTGTTGGTTCGCTTATGCTCCAAAGCTTTCCACATCTGCAAAAGACACATAACCCAACAAAATGATGCAACATGTAGAAAGCCTCGTCGTCGCAACTGCCCTGTCCGCGCACACACTGATCCTGTGGGCGGATTGAGCAGAATCAAGTCTACACACATGCATACTGCATACACGTGCAAGATCATTCAATACTACAATGCGTTGCAAACAAAAGAAAATGTGTTCCATTCCACTTATGCCCCACCAAGCCTGCTGGACACCAGATTTCAAATGGTCCTGCACCAGTGCAATCACATCAAAGAGACGCTTCAAGTCAAAAGTGCAGTTTCTTTTCTTTAGTATCTCAATCACTCGCCCATCGCCACCTATCTTTATCCGCACCATGTCAGGCTAGTGACCCTAGATACAGAATGCAGACCTCTTACGCCTCTTGCAATTTTGAGACCTTCACAAGCAAGATAGAAAAGCGCTGGACAGTTTCTGCCACTGAAATCTTGCAGTAATACGTTCCTTCCTGTGTTCTTTGGTGCGCTAATATGTTGCCACTACCCCTACATTCATCCTTATCCCGCAATCCACAACTGACCTGCGACCAAGCAGTTCGATGTAGGCGCGCATCACGCAATGTGGCCTAAGAAAATTGCAGCTTTGATTCAAATCACCAAAACCTGTGCACGGCTTCTTCCAAATACCGCCCTCGAAACCACGTTCCATGTTTTGCATGTTCACAATGCGTCGATTTCTTGAGAATCTCATGGCTTGAAGTAAGTTGACACCAGTTGACGTCCGATACTAACCTGCCTCGTGCAGATCCTGGGAAGTGGGCTCCTCGTGGGAGATTTCAGTGCGCAAAGAAGGTAGATCGCTATGATAGATACTAAATTATTAAATAAGTTACTATGAGAATCTATGAAATATCAAAATATTGTACACCTATTTACACCTATAATATTGTGTTAGTTATAAATCAACAACGAATGGACAAAATCCATCAGAATGCAAAAATGGAAGCCTGCAAACTTCTGCTGCGCTGCAGGAAATGCGTTTAAATCCATTCTGCATCGCATACATCACACACTTGAAAATCCCTGTCCTCGAACCCACCTTCGGTTCCAAGCTGGCTCGCCTTGGGCGATACCCAGCTTGGGCTGGCATCCTGGGCGTACGTTTTGGACATCTTTCAATGATTTGAAGGGTCAACTTGGAAAACCTCACGCTTCACCAAGGGGCAAACCAAGAAAGGCTTGATAAGGCTTGTATAGTGGCCAACATAACGAGACGAAAGGAATGAGATGAAGAACGAAAGCATTGACGCAATATCATTTAGTATGCTTCGCATGCCATCACACATGGAAGTGTGCAAGGATCGTGTCAATACAGGAAAAGACTGAATGTAGGGGTGCATTCGTCTGACTGAAAACAGTGGACCGTCCAGCCATTAAGAGTCGTCTGAAGGAAAATCACTTACAGCCTACAAGCTTAA
>DF244593.1:0-25334 GCA_000507305.1 Breviolum minutum Mf 1.05b.01 | reverse complement strand
TTCAATATAATATATGTATATATATATATCCTTATATATATTATATTCGCATACATATATGTGTATGTATGGATGGGAACATCACGAAAGAATTGATTAGGAGCCAATCATGTGGATTCTGCCCTCACAAACCGAGTTGGTGGGTTTGGGGGGTTGGAATTGCAGGATTCCCAAGACCTCCAAAATATTCAATAGTTCTTTTAAAAGGGGGAATGCCAGATGTCCAAATTCAATAACACCATGCCCCAAATCTTCAAGACTCAATGTGATTCTGGACAAAAATCCGCTTGTTTGATGGTTCTTCTAACCACCTCTTTTTTCACCTTTGTTTGAAGGTGATGAAGAAACCAGCTTAAGACCGCCACCTTTACCCAGGGCGCACGGGCATGGGTTGGTAGTGGAAGGGGTTGATATGTGTTCATGGACAGTTCATTGAGGGTCCAGTTGGGATGGTTGTTGCAAGGTCCACCGTATGATATATTCACCATGTCAGTTTGTGTAGGATTTTGTCATATTTTGTCCATGAACAATATCGTGAAACCATGAACTATTTGACACTTCACCTCGTACCTTTCTACCCGCTGCTTGAAGGAGCGATCTATTTTGACTCTGAGTAGTACTGGACACTCCAATTGAAAAAAACAACAAATCCCACCTAGAATTTCCGGAAAAAAACAACATGTATCCAATTAACCAATTTCCACACGTTCTTTTTCTCACTGTGATGACTGAGACTTATATGTGATAACCTGAATTGCTACAATCCCATGGCATTTCAGCGATGCCCTTCCGCAGGAGCAGCACCATCCGCTTCCACCAAAGAGAGGGAGGCGCATCAACAGCCAATATCATATATAGATGGAAAATGATGACTTTTCTCCTTATGTTTTGGTTGAAACCATATGAAATTAACATTTGGGTTTGGATTACCACATCGTATCACCTCGCCTAGAAAAATGATTCAAGTTTGTTTTGAAAGTGAGTGACATTTCCAGAATTTCCCAACAATTGAATAATGTTACATCCTCACCAGTGCATTGTCAAAGTGTTGGGTGAATCTTGTAGCCCTGCCAACGATAGCCTTCCCTCGTTGTCCTCGGTACCCCTTAGGGAGAAGCCGGCAGCTGAAGCGAAGGTTGGTGTTGGGGTCAAGGAATGAGGGAAAGTGAGGTGCACATGAGGATTATACACCTAGAATCCAAATGACCTCGATTTTTGAAGGTCAACCTCCCCCAAAACAAGGCCTTTTCCAATCAACAAAAGGGGCATTTGGGTTCCAGGTATATGTATATATACAATATATATAGAGATAATATCTTTTGTTGAAAGTTGAAGCTGGCGGAAAACAAGAGAGCTTGGAATGGAAGAAAACCAGGGGCGGAGGCATCAATCAATATCTTGCACAACTCGGGATGACAACCCTGAAAATCTCACCTACCGAACTTGCGAGACTGATAAAGAACCCAGCCATATTATATAAAATTCTCAGATCATGAGCATACATATATATATAATCGATAACATACATATATATGATATATATATATATACATCAATTTGCCATCTTCAGCTCCACCATATCCAGACAAAAAAAGAACTCACAACAAAAGGTGGGCCCTTCCAACCTACCAAATTAAACGCCGCTGGGTTAGGTGGAGCCTAAAGAGGTTCGTGAGGTTCACAAAGAGATGAACTTGCGACCATCAATGCCTCCTACCCTGCCGGAGAGGTGGGGCCCGGGTCAAGTTTATGGTTGTTTTTAATGGGTGATGGATTGGGATGAGAATGTATGATATGTTATGTATATATATAATGTTGATAATATATCTAGATCCTTACTAGCCCTTGGGACACAAATTTCAGATACATGTTTGATGAATTTCCTTTGAGTGCATGCAGTAGTTGGAGTGATTAAAAAGGTCTCTAATTGCTGTATCTATATACCATTACCGGTCCATGCCAACATGGTATCTACGATCAACGTTGCCGAACAAGTACCTGGGAAAGTTTTACTGTAAGAATCAGCTCTTGGCACATCATCCCATCATCCTTTCAGGGCAAAAAATAGATTTTGAGGTGTCAAAAATCAACATCTCCATCTTTGGATTGGGGAGGATTCCACAAGAAAAACATCTTCAACAGCCAACAAACCCATGGGTTGTTCCAGCTCACCCCAAATCGGGATCAGTGTTGCGGTCAGGCCGACTCACCAAGTGCCGGGGAGGAAGCTGCCGAAGCAACTGTGAGCCGAAGCTGGGGGGGGAAACCTGACTTTTAGATATCAAGTGTTTAGGTCAAAGATATCCAAAGTAATTATGTATTTTATATTTATATGATTATATATTTATCTAATGTCAGTCTATTAGACCCATGCTCAATATGAGACCCATGCTCAATATGAGATTGCTGTGGCAACAGGAACAACAAGAGCAAAGTTGGCTGGTGTTGGCATCCACACATGTTTGCTATTCTTTTATCACGCACCGCACCCGTTTGATGTTTGGATGCAATCGTTGGATGCTTTGTTGTTCTCAGTGCATACGTTTCGTCGATTCGTCAAAAGGACACATCAATACGGACGAGATTACTGGGTAGGTACACAGACGATCATGAGTACCCAGACCCTGTCAGAGGGAAGCAAGCCTTTAGGCTGGTCATGGGAGCTGTTTGGTGGCTCCGAAGCAACAGTTATGAAGATCAACAATGCTGCAGATGTAGTGGAACATGAACACTTCCCACTTTTTCTCCTGCAGAGAAAGTACATAGAAATCTAGTTGTGTCAGTTTTGAGGAGCTTGGTACTTCTTGTGACTGGTACTTGTTTTACCATGTTTTACTACTTTTTCTTCTTCTTTTTCTTGTTGTTGTTGTTGTTGTTGTTGTTGTTCTGCATTCTGATGCATTCCGCGTTGAACCAACTTACAAGCATTGTTAGGAACCACAAGCTTTTTGTAGAACAAGTCTAACATGTGCCCATACAATCCCCTCTGTACAGATAGAACCGCAACTCACCCCGCAGCAACATCCTCGCCTCCATCAGCCAGTGTATCCAGATTGTCTGCTGTGGTGAGGGTATTCGCACTTGGAAGGTTCAATCTTAAGCTTGGAATCCTTAAAGGAATCCTGTCAAACCACATTCCCAAAACTTCTTTGTTTTTCATCCACAAAAAACCCATCATTAAACCCATCAAAAAACCCGGCTTCAATTCGCCTCAGGGTAGCTGCAGGTGCCTTTCTATGTGGCATCATTGCTTCACAGGCAAACTTGATCCCATTTGAGTTGGAGCGGAACCACGGAACAATGGCAGCGTGGATATCTTGAAACATATGAATCAATCTGCAAGGAAGGTTTGGTGAAAAAACGGAAAAAAGATGTTAAAGGTGTAACTGCACCACAAAAGGTATTCGTACTGGCGGTTTTTTTTTTTAATAGTGACCTATTTATTCATGGCCTCATTACCAGCAGCCTGCATTTGACCAACCAACAGGCAGACCTGTTTCCAGCGACCTGGTTTATTTGGTCCTTTTTATTGGTTGGGCTCTTGGACCATTGGAGAGACCAGAGATGTCGTGGGTGCATCCAGTGAAGCAATGAAACAAGAGAAATGGAGATTCCATCTTGATGAAAAGGATGGGTATTTTGCTGATGATGAATTGTATCTTGCTTTTGATGGTTTCCCAAAACTTCCAACCCAAAACATATGAATTTCACCCAAAAAAGACATCTACAAAACTCCACAAAATGGTATCGAGGTCCATCTGATTGGCGTGATCTTTTTGACGGACTACGCCGATAAGACGGGACTGTTGGTACTTTGTGCCACCTTTGGGTGTGGCATCTCAAGGTGACAAGGTAGATCCAACAGTGGGATGGATCTCTTGATATATTTACATTCTCAAACAAGTTCTTGGGACACCCTCAAATTCATTATGTAAAAAAAATACACTTTCTTTTAGGGTGGATGCACAAATTGTGTGGCACACCCTTGTCAAGATTCAAGATCAACAAGGAAAGTCAGGCCGAAAGTGAAGTGAATGAAACAGATGTAAATTGATGAGATGGACCCGAACCCACCCAACTTTTGGTGCATCAAAGTTAGATTTGCATCTTTCCCCGATCAAATGAAGGTAGGACAGGTAGGATTTAGAGTTCATTCTGATTCTGCTGGTTCTGCTGATTCAAAACTGACATGGTTTCGGTGCCTAAGTGATTAGATGTTTACTGTACTAGACTGTATTAATGGCAGACTCATAGCCCCCCTGATTCTGGCCAACAAAAATGAAAACTACAAACTAACAAGTCGTACCAAGCATACTGGAGGTCACATTCTTTCTTTTGTTGATAGAAACTTCATCTGTGTCTTGGTTGCTGGTTTTTTGGCGTTCTATCTTTTCGAATTCCATTTTTCCAATGTCCCCAACAGTTTTACTGTTTTTTTAAATGTATGTTTTTCATGCTTCCTTCCTTCTTAGTACTCAACTTTTTTCTATATTATAATTGCAGTTATTATGTTATTGTTGCTCAGTTTGCATCTTTCTCATCCTTTCTCTACATCTTATGAACAATACATCTGTATACATTTGTGCAAACTTGTATCTTTTTGTTCAAAAAACGCCGTTTTTGACGGTGTTTGACGGTGTTTGACCTACATGGCTCCACGGTTTGTTTCTGTTTGAGGCTCCATGCAGGTGTTGCACTGAGCGAATTCTGCCTCTGGACTGGGCATGGGGGAAAAACTGGGGAAACATCAAAAACAGTCTGGGAATCTGATTTTTTTTGTTTTTTTCCCCATAAAGTGCCACCAAAACCAACTAAAACCCTCCAAAAGGAAATGTTAGACCTTACTTTTAAAGGGGGATTATTCAGAACCATCTAAGAATCTATGATTCGTCAATAAAGATATATCATCTCCCCTATAATATAAGACCCTATTTTTTTTTGGGGGGGGGTTGGGGGATTTGGGGGTGGGAGGTCATTGGCCTTACCAGGATGTTGGACCAAGATGGCTCTGACTCCGTGGGTCCGTGGTCCATCCTGGTCTTCTTTTCATGCACCTTGGCGCCAGTTACGACGGCGACGAGGACGACCCTCCATGGGATGTTCGTCGTTATTTGTTACGGGGGTCACCGGGGTGGTGACATGGTGTCAGATATGGTGAATCCAGGCGATGTTTTTCTTGAAATCAAGTTTTTTTTGATATCATGTTATCATGTTTCAAGATGTCTTGACACCTGAATTATAGTGGATCAATACGGGGCAATATGAATTGTTGCACTGCTATGTTTGCACTATCCTTTTCCAGTTGATAGGCTGTCCAGTATGCGACAATGGTCTGTGTCTTTTTTATCTAATTTCAGATCGATGTGATATCAGCTTCAAAGTGTTCATATCAAGTGCTGTCCAAAAAATATGCCCATTACTACTGTATGATTTGGCTGGGTTTTCATTTTCCTGCTACTACCACTTACCAGTACTATATTCCCAACATGTCTCAAACAAGACTAGCTTCACATTTTGCTGTCAAAATTTGCAAACCTCTACCTGAGGCATTTTGTACTTTCACGTCATCAACTCAGATTAGCAGAGGCCAATCTTTGTGCAAAAATGCTGGAAGAGATATGACTATCCGGGATACAAAGGGAGTATGCTATCCATACTTTCAACATGGTAAGTCTTGGTTGATGCCAGCTGTTTTCGTGGGGGACCTGTGCGGATCCCATGACAGAGACAGGTTCCATCTTGGTAGAACTTGTGGCTAGAGATACAAAAGAGATGACAGCAGATATCATTGTGATTGTCATGATAGGAGTGCTTCTGAAAAGTTTATGTCCTAAAATTCCAGACATAGTGTCTCTCTCCTACCGAAATTCATCATTTCCGTATTTTTTTTCTGGTGTCCTTAATTTTGAGACTCTTTATCAAAGCAACGCGTGGATGGCGTGCTGCCATACTGAGTCCTTCTGGATGGAAGCCACTGTGCTGCCGCCGGACTACATCACAAGCCCCTCAGCCCACGTTGAGTAAATTCAGTTTGGACGTGTTGGATCAGGTATCAGAAGTACTGGTATTCGTGAATGTTTGGCTTTGAACGGGATGTTTTGTATCATTTTTTTATATCATTTTCTGACCTAAAATTCTACATTTTTCCTATATGTGGATGTATTCCGCTATAAAAATATAAGATAATCATATTTCTATAGACATTCTTTCAAACATGATTTGGTGCATTTTCCACTGTCGACTCCGTTTTTTGGAAAACATGGCTTTTGTGAGGTATTTCGTTGTTTTTCCCTATGTTCCCCGCGTCCGGGGCACTCAAAAGGCCAAGTCAAATTGAACAGTCGGAGATGACTTTTCCAGACCGGGAACCATTAAGATAGGCCAGATAGGCAATGTATGGTCAATGTCTGCTGGGTGGTGGTTTCAAGCTTTTATTTTCACCCCTACCGGGGGAAATGATCCAATTTGACGAGCATATTTTTCAAATCGGTGGGAAAAAAACACCAACTAGTCTGTTTTTGTCTACAAGAAGCAAGATTCGTGCAAGCACTGCCTAAGATAGTACTGTAGTTCAAAGCATCAGAGCTTTGACTTTGATAGTTGAAAGAAACAACAGACAAGTCCTGAAGTCCGGCAATTTCTAGGTTTAATGCTGCAGTTGCCTTTAGTTGCTTGGAGCTTTTCCTCGAGTGGAGGTGGCGGTGAGTTGTAGTTTGTGGAAATGAGGCATTGCGTTTGCTTTGATGAAATTGGTTTGCTTTGATATCTTTAATGCTTTGCCAGATGGTTTCCTGATTTCAAGATTTGGAAATCATTCGCTCTGCTGGGTGCCACTTGGCCAATGGAACGACAAACGGAAAGGTCAGGATCCGGATGTTTTTTTGGAGAAATATAGATATAAGATATGCGAAAACAAATAGAAAACAAGTGCAGTAGCGGGCGAAATGACTGTCCACATATCTCTACAGAATTATGTATAGTAGTTTGTATATCTATATATACAGAATTTATATTGATCTTATATCACTGTATATGATGAGCATATGCATTCAAACAGCTTCAAGTTGTTTTTCTGGTGACGCCGGTCTTCCATTGGGAAATGGTTTTTTTCGGGATGATTGGAATCCTCTTAACAACTTCCTCATTGGCTCCTTTTAGTATGCAGCTTGTTCTTGGGAACTTCAAATGCCAACCAAAAACTATCATCATCATCATCATCATCATCATCCTCCTCATCATCATCCTCCTCCTCCTCCTCCTCATCATCATCATCCTCTCCATCTCTCTCCTCCTCATCATCTCCTCCTCCTCTCCTCTCTCTCTCTCTCTCTCTCTCTCTCTCTCTCTCTCTCTCTCTCTCTCTCTCTCTCTCTCTCTCTCTCTCTCTCTCTCTCTCTCTCTACTCTCTCTCTCTCTCTCTCTCTCTCTCTCTCNCTATCTCGTACTATCNCTACTCACTCTCTCTCACTCCCTCCTCCTCTCCTCCTCTCCTCCTCCTCTCATCATCATCATCCTCCTCCTCCTCCTCATCATCCTCATCATCCTCATCATCATCATCATCATCATCATCATCATCATCATCATCATCATGTTGAAAACATAAGTCATCTTCCAGATTACCCAGGGACACATCCATCCTAAGGCAGGTCTTTGTGCAGCTGGTCAGGTACTGCTAGGGCTGCTGTTCGGGTCAGTGATGTTGGTAAGGAACAGGTGAAAACGATTGAACATGGGCATAATAAGAATTGGTTTGGGTGGACATCATAGAAAAAACGACCTTGTTGGCAATAAATTATCGAAGTATTTTCTGAATAATCATGAACACGTTTAGAGTTTAGATCCTGGAACATATTTTTTGAGGGATTTAATTTTTCAAATCACATGTTGTATTTGACGATGGGGATCAAGCATGACGATGATGAGGATGTTTATCAACCGTCCCATCGCCAGGGTCGTGTATCCTTAAGGAAAACTCCATGTACTGGTACTTGGATTGATCACAACATCCTGGTGGTGGTGTGCATCATGTCAGAGTGAGAAGATTGCATTCCAGCCTTGAACATAAATAAAAGGATACTTTATCTTTTGTAGATACTGATAATCTAAGTCCTCAAATTCCGTGCTGTTGCCATCCAAGTCACCGTTGAAACTCCCAGTTGCTGATCGCGGCTGCGAGTCACACGGGCCAGCGAAATTACTGGGCCAGCTGCCACTTGACAGCCGTGAAGAGGTTGAGATTAACAACAAAAGGGGTATGGCGTTGACACTAGACTACAAGATGGAAAGGATGATGCTATATGTAGTTGTATTACCTTTTAGATATTTGTACACATGGTATGGTATACTGAGTATATGTTGATGAAGGGATGTTCTGTGTGTTGTTTCTGGACTCTGAGACGAAATAGTTATGTATACATCATAGGGTCTGTAAGTAGGAAGGATTGCTTTTTTCAGTGAGGCTTCTGATAGCTACAGGGATTCCAAATGTGCTGTTTATGTTTACCACCAGACCTGCAGGTTCTAAAGTGTTTGGTGATGGCGATGGGGATTCTTTTTGCAGTTGGAGATGGTTATGGCTTACTTATTGTCGTGGGTTGTTGGCAGTGTCTGTGGCGGCCCCCTTGGAGTTGAGAACAGCCATGTTGATGACCTCAAGGAACATCAAGGAAGTTACCATCTAATTAACATTAATTGACATCAGCTAACATCAATTAACATCAAGCAACATCAAGTGTCGTCAATTAACATCAATTAACATTCATCAACATGAATTAATATCAGTTGACATCACCTAACATCAATTAACAACATTCACCAATCAACATAGCCGATTACTGATTCACAAAGAAAATCGTTCGGTCCTTCTCTTTGGTTCTCCTTGTAGCTGAAACCCTTGAGAGCTGAGGTCGAAACATGCCCGAAGAGGCGACATACAGACTTGGTGGTGGTTTCAAATGTTTTTATTTTCACCCGGAACCCTGGAGACATGATCCAATTTGACTACTGTATTAGTATATAATATTTTTTCAAACGGGTGGGAAACAACCACCAACTAGCAGAAGATCAATCAGAGGTTTTTTTTTAAACGAATTGCCAACATGTGACCCTAAAGCTTCAAGTCAAGCGGGAATGAATATGTTATCAATAATTATACGCTGTGAATCAACTTATCATCGTCCTTTGCTTTCTCAGTGTTTCGTGAGGTTAGGTGAAAACGTCTTTGTGCACTTGAAATTATTTCTTCTATACATTATAATGTATATATAATATATTGATTTATTATTTGTACATATATATATATATACACCAAAACATAGGTACATTTATCATTTCAATGCATTGTTGTTGTTTCTTTTGTTCATGTCCATGTTTTTGTTTTTTCCCCCTATGCCGCTCCGAGCTGACCACCAGGAGGAGCGACCAGAAGATTTTGTAGGTTTGGAAATTCCGGATCGACGGATCGTCCAGGTGCGACGGGTTTGGATCTACCCTGAATCTACCCCCACCACATCCCCAGGGACCAATGGCAAACTTTGAAGGTTTAGCTTGGGATGGTTAGGATCCTAAGAATGGAATACAGTAATCTTGATGGTGAATGTTGGGTCATAGTTCCAGTTTATAGGTGTTTATTTCATTTCTTATTGTTGTTGTTTTTCAAGTTGGGAGATTTTGAAAGCTGTCCTACTTCACCTAGATTGATGAAATCAAATCACCTGGTGGACCAAGGACTCCCAAGAAAGGTCATCATGAACGTCCCCAAAATGGAAATTCCTCATTTTTGAGGTGCCAAATCAGAAGTGAGGATGGTCCCCAAATCAGTGATTCCAGGGGTTTCCTGGGTTTTGGCTCGCAAATTTTGGCCGAAAACCCCCACCTGTTGAAAGGAAAGTGTCTATCGTTACGAGCGACACCCGGCTTACCTGGGTGCTATGCTGTGGGGTCTTGGCATACAGGCTTGGGGGGACAAGATGTGTGATGTGAGGGTGCCGAAGATGCAAGTCCATCAACATGGTTTTGGCAGCAAACATGGTTCTTGCATATTCTTGGGATTATATATGTATATTATTATATTATATTATGATATTATATACATCAATCATCATATGTATACAATATATGTATGCACATATATACTAACTTGACTTAAGGGCTTTCAATTACATCGACCTGTGGGGTAGGAAGAGATTTTCACCATCGACATGCTCGGATTCCCCAATTTTTTTGGCGACAAAACATCACATATCCCATTGATGATGCTCCAATTTGGCATGGCTCTCCAAACCGTAAACGGCCAAGTGTGACACTTGCGCATTTGCCAGATAGCTCTGTGCAACCCGATCATGCTGGTGCTTGTGGGCTTTGTTCTTTGGGCGTCATTGCTCTATGTGGCTTTAGAGGTTGGGCCCCCAGCAAGCCGTTGATGGAACTTTTTCGCACAGTAAGACCAGGGTACAGTCAGTTGTAAGTAGCATTGAGACCCCTAGTCTAGTACTAGTGTTTTGTGGTTGTGTGCCACGTGTTCTTTTCCATGTTTTTTTCAAGGTCAGAACCTGAACCTATATCTTTCCTTCAATGAAACCTATCACTGAAGTTAGTAGTACTATGATCCTGAAACATTTTGGGCTACTCAGCTTCTTGTATGCGAGTTTTCGGAACCCAATTGAGAGGCTACTTACAGAGGTTATTTGCCTCCTGCATTTAACACTGGCAAAACTCCAACTTCTTGGAGTTCTCTGTCGATCAATATTATTTGACAAAATTTGCATCAATAGTTCCATCCATTGATTTATTTATTTATTTATTTAAAGAACACCTGGAACCTTTCACCTTTTTTTTTCCGAGAGGGGCCTTCTCCTCATTGTGGTGCAATTTTCTGGTGATGCGTTTGCCAGGAAGAGCAAGAACTCTATGATGAGTTTAAGGGTGGCAGCTTGCCTGCAGGAAGTGTTTTTTTTGGGCAAGGCGCTACCAATTTCAGACTACACCCCTGAAAATTAACCTAGAACCTAAAAATCAGCCGCTTGAAAAGGAAAATCCTCTTCCAGTCAATTTTCCAGGGTGTACCATCGTTTGGTTATTACATTGGGATCCTGTTGATTGAGTCTAGGATTTCAATCATGGTGAGTTTCAACGTTGTGATTTTCTGCAAATTCTTTCCAACCCACATCAACTTACGGTGGTCATAAATACAGTATTCAAGACCGTAGTTACCGTAGTTTGCGTCATGGTCACGTCTCTAACTCTCCCAAAAAAAGGGGCAGGGAGGGGTTTATAATATACCCATAATGAGGAATGTCCTGTAAAAGTTGGGATTGCCTTTCCCAATATAAGGACTCTAGGCCATAGATGCTAGCAATTCAAATTTAACTTTAGTTTTCAGCCCTAATAACCCTGGGGAAGATTCCCATGAAACAACGGTCGCGATATTTTTCAAAACATGGGGGTGGGACATTCAACGAACCCACGCAGGTTATGCCAATTATGCAGCTTTGACCAGCTGTTGGATCCCACTTTTTAATTCGTCCGGAAGCTTGGAAAGGTGGGTTATTAGGTTCAGTGACTTGGAGTATGAGAACATTTTTTGCCAAATATATAATACAAGCTTAAGTCACCGTGGCGACAATGTCATGGGTTTTTTTAATTGGAATGTTAAGCCAATTTGAAGGGAAGATGGCCTTTTGGGTGGACATTCCAGAGATGTAGAAGGGAAACATCACCAGAAGGAAATGGCAGTGATCTTCCCGTGCTTTTGCACCTCTCTCTCATGCGCTTTTCTCTTTCCAAGATTTTGATAAACCAACAAAACATCACAAACAATTCACAGAAAAAAATCAGGGCTCATCATGTATATTCATGTGTAGCTGTATATATTGTTATAGTATGTATTAATATGTTGTAATATGTTATAATATGTTACAATATATATATATATATATATATCGATATATATATATACCGCGATATATGCACTATATATTTGGTCCTCTAATTTTGATCTGGGCTTGTTTTCCAAACGCAGCCAGCTTTTAAGGTTCTTAGAAGATTCTGCCTTCCAACGAGAGATGCAAGACACTTGTTCGGGTTCCCTTGGTGGGGGAGGCAGCATGAGAAAGGATCTTTCCTTAGAATCATGTTTTTTGCGAATTTTTGTTGAATCCATATCCACCAGTGTCCATCCATAATATATATATGTATGGGTTGTTTCAACCATCCAGATTGATTAGGGTAGTTAAACATGCAACTGTCAAGATGCGAGGTGAAGAGGACAATGAGAACTTGCAGGAGGAGCAGAAACTCTCTCCGTGCGAGGTTTTCCTGACGAAGAAGAATACGGCTGACATGTGTTGGAAGTGGCTATGTTGAGTTGAGGTTGTGTAGATTTTGGTTGGATCGATATCTAATGTGGCTACTCTTAAATTTATTGGAATCCTCAATTTGCATCTCCCAAATAACGATTGAAATCTGACATAACATTCTTGGGCGCTCGAACTTTGCCACCCTCAATTTGGAGCCATACTGCTAGGCATGCGGCATTTGTTCCATGTATATACGATAACTCGCATGACATGACGACATAGCTGGATTCTTTGTTGTGCAGGAAACGGAAGAAGAGGACATAGAAGATGATTTGCGCAGTTTGGGCGACCCAAAAAATCATGACAGTTGAGATTTTGCCTTGATCAACCAGCAGCCCTTCAGTTTGATGTGATATTTCATGATATTTCATGATATTTCATGATATTTCATGATATTTCATAACTGAAATTGAGCAACAAATCTGTATCCCAACATCTTGAGTCAAATGTCCCCCAAAAAGATGTCCTGGCAATCAACCACTCAGGACAACCTTAAACCACCGGTTTTTTGTGTCGTCATTTTGTGTCAGAAACAAACTGCCAAGGTGAAGATGATTTGCTGCCAACATGGGAGGGAGTTCCAAAAGGCGTGGGCCTATGCCATGGCCCAATGGCTTTTGTTAAAAAATGGCATCACAAGGTATGAATGATGATTTTTTGATGCTGATAGGCAAGTATGAATATGGAATACCATGGTATAGATGTATAGATGTATGATGATAGTCTAGTATACCTTGGGAAGAGGCAATGGATGCATTCTCAGAAGTTTGGTGATTTCAGTAGAGCAAACATATTATGTGGACCTCAGGTATGATAAATTCTGCTCAAGGGGCGTTTGCTCTAATTTCTGATTTTGATGGATTTCGTGTATACCAGGTGAAGTTTCCATTTAATCCAAAGCCAGGCGTATACATGCATGTTCATGTTTATGTGTCATATAGTTTTTTTTGCCTTTTTTAAATTTTTACATGAACATGTGTCAAGTGACATCCTTTCGAGTTGCAAGAAAACAGGTGGTTCTCTCTGGAACCGACAGTTTCGGGAGTGCCAATCTCAGTTTGTTGCAGAGAATTCTTGTTTTGAGAACATTGTTTAGGTAAAACAGTTGTCCAAACGGATACCTTTCTGTTACAAGCGTTTTGATGTTGAGCGTGGGGATGCGAATACTTTTTTGAAGTTCAAAGCCAGTTGAGTACTTGTATTTGGTGAAAGCAGTGACATGTTTAACTTGGTCAATGTCAACAATGCTATGTTTTTTGTTTCTCTAAACCCTGTTGGACATCGGAGGTTCAATCTTTGAAATAGATATGGGTGTTTCCTTAAATGATGGTACCCCCAAATCATCCATTTTAATAGGTTTTCCACTATAAACCATCCATTTTGGGGTACCACCATTTTAGGAAACACCCATATGTTGCCAAATGTTGGAATCGGTTGTTGTCAGCTGATGGATACGTGTCACCCAACATGCGTTAAAAATCAACTGATTATTCGAGGCCTTGGATGCTTGGATAGATGCATGAAGAGGTTCCGGGAAGCCGTTGGCATTTCTAGAATGAACCAAAGATGTGATTCCTACACAGAAAAACGAGGCACAAAGGATCTGTATGAAATTTTGTTCTTGTCTTTTGCTTCCAAATACTTGGATCAACCATGATTAAACCGACAGAATATTTCAACCATTTTCTCGCAGAAACACCAAGAGTTTCACCCTGTTAATCTTGGCAATTTTTGTGACTTTGTCAAGTGTGCGCCTCGCGACTAAAGTGAGCCTTGAAATGACAATGAAATGACATGAACAAACTCACAATCCGAAAGTATACACTGCCAATGGCAAGGGGATTCATTGCTAATATCCTTATATAGAAGGATAAAAGGAAAATTACTCATATTTGTGGGTGTGTTTCTGCTTGTGTCGTGTTATCAAGTGAAAAAGGCAGTTTTCTGCAGTGAGAAACTCCGTGTGAATCCAAGCTCACTTGTACATTGCTCAGCGTAGCCTTCAAATTCCATACCATTTTTGCTGGTGTGAACTCTGGAATCCACATGTGTCACCAATCCAGATGGACAGAGTCGCAAACATTTCCTGTTTGAAGAATAGGATCTGAATCTTTTTGACAGGTGTTTTTGTTGGGTGTTTCAGACATGGTTGTATCATAGGAACTCGCATCAAACATCTCCAGCATGGACAAATGTGTGTTTCAACCTCAATCATTAGGGACTGCAGAATTTGCAACACATTTCCAAGCAAAACCCCTCTGGGATGATTGAAAGTCCGCTACATTCAATGTCAAGAATAGGCAAAGAGACATTTCAATCACCCAAGGATGCATCCAAGACTTCAATCACATTGGCTATCACGTGTGCAGCCTGCGAAACAAAAGTCCTTAACTCGGCACCTCGCAATAAGTAGAGCCGAACAATTACTTGACCTTAGATTCAACAACAACAACAGCAACAGCAACAACAACAACAACAACAACAACAACAACGATTACCATGTGACCAACAGCCAATGCCATGTCCCCTTAAAAATATCCCATCTTCATTTTCGTTACAAAACATGTGGATTCCACCCCAGAATGTGGTCACCTGCTTTCGAGCGCCCAAGAGTTGGGGGTTGACCCAAATCAAAAGCGAGCGAAAAAAGGGAGCACGCGATTCGCTGCTGAGTTCAGAACTCGTTTCGCGAAACGGTTTATCCAAACCTAGGGACACCCCAAAGAAATCCAAAAAATCATGGTGATTATGTTGGAATTGTTCAGGATGGAAGGTCACCAAATCAAGTTTTTTTTGGTCTTTTGCAAGTGGCATGTTGTACGTACGCCATCAAAATCCATCGAATCCCTTCCAATGTCTCGACTTTTCCAGTCAAAATTTGCGACTGCCTACAGTCGAATCCTTTGTTTCGGGTTGTGCCACAATGCCAAATTGACACCCAGGCAACAAACGAGTCGACGACGTATGGCTCCAAACGAGATCCGTTGGCAACAGGTTCATTCATCACAGTGATTCCGGAGGGTTTTTTTCAGTGCCCCAAGTGCGCAAAAGAGGTCCTTTCAGATGACATGTGGATTCCTCGAGAAATTTACAAAGTGCCAAGGTAGGACTGTTCAACAGTATACCACATGCAAATAATGCACACTTAAATGTATATAACAAATCAAAACATTTCGTAGCAAGCAATACCAACTGAAACCAACTTAAATGTAACACAATCATGAATGAAACAACATGTATGCAGTAACACACTTTCATCATTTTTTTAGACAAAACTCACAACATCTTGTTAACGGGTGTAGACAACCAGGGCCCTGCCTGGTGGAAGATTCTGGACCTCCATGCATGGCGAAGAGGAAATCCTCTTGGAAGTCCTTCCATTGGACGCTCTTGTTGCTGTGACTCGCCAAAATCGAATCACAGCATCCCCGTACCAAGTACTGACATGTTAAGCGGACTATTTTTGGGTAATAAAGTGAACATACTATTGATTGTAGTAGTAATATGCAATTTGCAATTTTTATCCCAAGTATCTTGATGTCAGCAGACATCATCCTTATATATATATTATATAGGGAATTCCCCTCTTTTGAGGCTTTTCACCTTGTGCATATATGCACACATTTGGCTTAAGGTTATCTCCAGCTTAAAGTGTTGCTCCGAGCTTCTCAATCCCAAGAGCTGTCTTCGCTCCATGCGGCAAAGTGCGGCAGGCCTTTGGCTGGCAATCCTTTCCTTAGGTCTGCTGTATGCTGCCTTTCTCCACGCACCCTCATCTCAAGCTCGGCGCTTGGCACAGGGTCCAGTGAGCATCCACCCGGTGAGCATGAGGCGAACATTAAGCCGGTACATCCAGTGGCGGTGTCGGGGATCTGGAACTCGCTGGGCGGCTTGGCTAACCACTTTCTGCAAGGTGCGTTTTCACTCTGGGTGGCTCGGCCATGCATTGGGTATTAGATCAGATCAGTGGAAGAGCTTCGCCGGATTCTAAGATGAAACAGGTGGTCAGCTCCCTTAGTAACATCTCATCTGTGCTGGGTCGCATGGACCAGAGTTTGGAAGAGTTGACTGCTCCAATCTCTGTTCCATGCGACCCAGCACAGATGAGTCAATGAACTGGTCAATCATTTCAATTTATGCAGAGATCGAGGAGGCCTATGCCTTTATCACGCAGAAGCACTACGACTTTGCTAGTTGCTTGCAGGATAAAGATTGCTTGGCAAAAGGCCCCAGTTCTTTGTTTGAATTTTGTCATGACGATCCCACATGTGAGAACCAGCTGGTGAACAAATTGGAGACCCCATCACCCACCAGAGCAAAGACCCATTGATCAATCTCACATTTCGACTCGCAAAAAATTCTGCATGTGTGAGCGAACCGGAGGCGTCGCCCGAGAGCTATTGTGAGGTTGTTGTAGCTCTGCCGATGATCAGCTACATCATGCAGGCCGCCATGGTGCAATTGCAAGGCTTTAACATATACGGTTCCATTTTGGATCGTTGGAATTACACGGAACGCGCAGCAACGGCCACCCGGCAAATTCGAAGCAGGCTTGAACAACAGTTTGCCATGGCCCACGGCCAATTTGCAACGAAGAACATGTCAACCCCTGTATTTTGACGTTGCACAGACTGTGCATCAGACCATCTTTGGAGTGCCTGCTTCCGAAACATATATGAATGGTTCCACCGGGTCAACCACTGTACACTGCCTTCCATGTGCGGGCAATCCATCATTAGGTGAGTGTCCTCCTCACTCACCGTTCAGTGACCACTTTTTCCAATGGCTTGGTGCTTGCCCGCTTCCGGAAATTGTACATTTCTTAGGAGTTGATTCGTTATGTTGCGCGGGGGCGTGCTCTCCGTTTTTTGTCTACCCAAAATATGAGCCTATTTGTACGAGCTGAAGACATTGATGTGCGAAGATGCGGAAACGTGACCAGCGCAATACCTGGACAAAAAAAAGTCCACAACTGCTTCGCAGATCTTGTAATGGGAGATGATGGGCATGAAGTGAGGCTGACTGCTGTACCCACCATTGTGATGCTGCATGTTGAGCTACGAAGCATTGTAAGTGCAATAGTTAGAGTCTTACGAAGTTTTTTGGATACTTTAGACATCAATGCCTTAGAGCAGTGGGATGGCAAAATCCCCAAACAAATTAAACAAATTCCGGCGCATTCTGTGAGATGGTTTCGGTTGGAAAATTCTAAGGACAGCTGTCGCATTGGCCTTTTGGTTTGCTCTTCACAAAGAGTTGCTGACCAATCCCAGTCCGATCGGAGCTACGGAAGAAGCCGAAACGAAAGTGGTGAACGTGTCGGGTCCCAGCGGGTGGGTTGGGTGGTTCAGGAAATGGTCAGATTTGACATATTGGGAGCCATTTGATAGTAGAAATGATAGGAAACTATAATGAAAACTCAAGCATATGTAGAGTCTGTATAGATGTGGTGTAATTATATATATATATCAATATTGATGATTATTAAAGATTCTGTAGATGATAAGTTATAAGTATAAACTGAACATTCGTGCATACTCGTGTATAAAAATGTATAATAATTGTACATACACATACTTCATAAATCATTTATAGTAAATATAGATATGTGCATTAAGATACACCCATGTACCAAAAGTTTTATACTCGCCACAAAATTCCACCAACCAACGCGCTCTGAGGACCCTTCGCCAGTCGACCCTGTCAAGGAGGTACCCATCGAAGTCCCGCGCAAAGATACGCGGAAGTCCCGCGTCTCTTGGCTGAGGGGTTTTAGTGAAAGGGTTATACGTTATACGAAGTGGGCCGGTAGATTTTTCTGGTGATGAATTATATATCCCAATTTTATCTAATGGTTAGACATGTTGTCAGGAAAATCCAGGAACGTCCGCATTCGTCCTGAATTCAAGTTGGTGAAAATGCAGTCATTCATCCAGATTTTGAGCTTAGCTTTTGTGAGTTAGAATTCAGCACGGAATTTCATGGAGTCATCTTGATTCGATTGAATCGCAAAGCATTGATTCAATCATATGATGCACTTTCGTGCTTTTCTCCGCTCTTTCCTTGCATACTCGTTTCAGTACCAATTCCTTCCCCGCAAAGTGTTTATTTTTTTTCAAAACCCTGAAACTCATGGTGTGTTCAATCATTTCTAGATCCATAAATTCAAATAGCAACCCACCTGTTTGATATAGCATTTCATCCCAAGGCCAAAGATGCGCTCGATGCACCGGCACCACCGCCCACTGCAAGGGACGGTGCAAGGGACCCTGGAAGCTCGGCTGTCATCAAAAGGAAGGAACATGTGGCTATTGACATCCATTATCATCTATTGACCTATTGTAGTCTGGGAGAGCTGTTGAGTTGATAGGTAGGTTCATCCATTTCTTTTGCCTACGGGAAACAAAGAAGTTATGTTTAAAAGCGGCACAGATGTTCGATTTTTTTTCTCGGAATTTTGATGGAATAATTTATCAACGATATCACTGGCTTCATGGAAGCAGATAGTTACGTGGAAACTTTGCACGGTACGGGATCTGAACCTAAGAGCCAGGTGTAGAGATTGCATGAGATATCATGAAGCAGGCATCCACGACAAAATATATACTGTATACTGCATACATCGTAACGGTATGTATATCATGCTGACATCATTTGACAGCTAGGCTAGAAATGTATGCATATATACATGTATTACATATATCGTGTGGTGCAACTATTGAAATTGATACTACTTTATTTCACCATGAACAAAATTCATGAAATATGACCGCAATCGCAACTAATATGAAGCAACTTACTGACTATCTCCGGAAAACACCCAGGTGACAGGTGAACCCTATGTTTTTTTTGGGTGTTTCTGTTTCCTTTTCCTTTTTTTCCGTGCGGAAGGGTGTGGACTCCTTACCATTGCTTTGGCAGCGGAGCTGAAACAACTCGATGGAGTCTTGGTATCTTTCCTGCAGGGGAAGATCTTTGATACGCGTTGGGTCATAGATTGGAATATGATTCTGCACTATAGTCACTGTATGTTACTATGTTTCTAAGGTGCCATAAGATCTAGCGACTGAAACAAGTCAACAAGTCCATGATCAAGAATCAATTCTCAGGTTGGATTTGGAATTATGATCTCAGTTTGATACCATTGGGGCACTCGAGATTCTGTAGAGTACAACTCCAATCTCCCCATGCCTAGGTCATTAGATACAGGACTTTGATGATACATCTCGAGCTTAGGTTGTTATCAATTCAGCCATGAAGAATGCCAACGATTCATCCAAGCTTCAATTTCGCATCCTCACAACTGAAGAAGATGCACCTCAACTTCTTAAGAAGGTGAAGGAAAGGCCAGGATGTTTTGGAAGTGAAGTTGTCTGGATGAGAGATTGATGAAAATTGATTGTGGATGGGCTTCAAACTTACCAGACTTTTCAGTTGCACCTGACAAGAATCTAAAGTCAAGATGAAAGGGTTTTGATGCATGTTGCCCTAATTTTGGAACATGGTCTATGAGTCTATCATTCCGTTTCTTTTTCAAGACAACATTCTCTGGAATCTTTGATTTGTGTCAGAACGCATGTTGAAAGATGTTCTCGCAAACTCGTGAAAAAAAATGCTGTACTTTTTTTCACCATGGAAAGGCTGTTTTATAAGGCATTTTTTTCACATCAAATCACAGATGGCCAGGCTTCCATCGCCGAAACTGAACCTACAAACCGTGAACTTTGAACCATGGTATCCGCGAGTAGGTTTGGGGTTGGGGGGTGAAGTGATGGTTTTGGTCAAATTTATATATGCAGTTTAGAGGTCAGGCGGCTCCACAACATCTGTATTTTGGGTTAATGTAGTACAATGAAAACCACAAAATTGTATCACAAATGGATAAACATGGGTATGTCAGATGCTGATGTTTTTTGGGTACTGGACAAGCTAGTGACCTGGGTGGCGAGGCAAACTGCTGGGTGGCAAGTCTTCAGCAAGAAAGGAGCCTTGTTGAGCTAAGCTGAAGCTGTATGGCTGTTGGAGGCTGTTGGTGACTTTTATTTCTGCTTGTTGGTGATAGTGATGTTGGCTCAATTAACTGTTAATACCATTCTGGGTGCCAAAACGTGGGAAACACAGATCATAAAGAAATCTCAAAGAGATACATTGATTAATCATTAAGAATTAGTATTCCATTATGTTCTAATTATCCAACTAGGTAGCTAGGTGTCAACATGTTGAGTCATATCATGTCATATCCCCATCGACTCGAAGCCCCCAACGATTTCTAAGGAGCTCTTTGATGCCTTGAACTTTGCCGCGTTTTATTTGCACGAAGTGCTCCTGGATGTTCCAGGCGGCCGCGTCTTGCGTCTCGGGTTTCCTGTAAGATGGAACAAGAAACAATCAGCAAAAAAATCCGTGGCTTTGAAAATGACCAACAACCCCATATTATATTGATATTATATTGTATAACAGGTATAAAAGTGAAGTTCTTTGGGATGAGATGTATTCTTTGCATCTCTTTGAAGTCTTAGAAAATCAGAGTTTTGTTCTTTGCTGACGTCTCCTGCGGCCTGAATACCTACACATCAATGGAAGACTCTTGCAAGGATGATGCACCTCAAAGGGGCACAAGTTAGAACGGAGTTTTTTGTAGAACGCACAGTTCCCAGACATTTTATGTCACAGGCAGAAAACAACATGTATTATAGAATATTTTACAATATTATATAATATACATATATATTATATAATATACATATATATTATATATTGATATATATATATATATTTATTTACAAATACACATATTTTGAAGATTATTGAAGACACATTTTTCCTTGAAAGCACAGGGGACGGAGCTTTTCAAAAATCATTCGTATTGTCACTCCTATATTTTCACTCGTTGATTTGTTTTCCCCCCGAGGTATTTGGACACCGATGTGGTGGTGCAAGGAGACTTGACACTTTTGGCTTCCATGAACATGCGGGGTCACCCGGCGGCTGCAGCAGAAGATTGCGCACAGAAAATCGGTGACTTGGACAGTGCTAAAGATGGTGGTCTTGTGATCTTTTTTTTTGGGAGGGTTGAGGGGGAACAAATAGGGAACAAACAGCAATATAGATCGAAATTCATGATACTATATACTGTACATATATTTATACTTATTGGTTATATGTATTATCAGTTTACACTAGACATGTTCCATTATTAACATATGTTTTTCCATTTGAACATTTTAATCATGTTCATGTCGAGAGTGGTATCTTCTTACAACTTCCCCTGTTTGCACATCTCAGAGATGGAACTCATTACTAGGTGGCAACTCAAATATATTTTAAAGATATTTACCCCTAAAATTGGGGACGCTATCCAATTTGACGATTTCAAACGGGTGGAAAAAACCACCAAGCTAGATTACTATGTTTACTTTGGTATAGAGTTCACCGGAAATTATTTATATAACCAAACAACAAAACAACAATCTCCAAGGCAAGTATGTGGACGTGGATCGTGTGAAATCCAAGACACTTCAAAGTGAGTTACCTCACAAACTTTATGCAACCAAGAAAGGTGCACGAAATGGGAGGAGATGTGGAGGTTTGAGAGTTTTTTTCCACGAAAAAAAAAACATCTTGAGTGGATGATTTTTGGATTCTTCGATATTTTGGACCCAGGTTCTTTTTGTTTTGGTTGGAGTTCTCAAGAAATATTAAGTATCCGTGCCAGTTTTTTGTTGGAAGGATTCTGTTTCAACGCAAAAAAAGACTGATGGACGAAAGAAATCTGTTTGGATGAGGTACCAAAGAGGTTGGTATTTGATGCAAGGTGGCTGCTGCCTGATTTGACATCATGATATATTCAGGGTCCGGATCAAACATACGGCATGGCTACATCCTAAAATTGCATCCAGCATCAAAGTGCGCTTGAAAGAGTTTACACCGGTTGTGCCGGGTTCGCAGGTGCTGTAAATATCGAATCCTGTAACGATTAGGTACAGATACCCGCAAAATATCCCAATGTCGCAGGTTTGTGACTATTTTGATTTTGCGGTAAGTCACCCCCAGAACTTTCAAAAATTTGGATTATAGTGGAGTAGTGTCACCACCAAGGTGATCATGAAGTCACAATCCTACAAAGCGATACTGCCAATCTTTGGCTCAAGTGACAAAAAGGTGTTTCAGCAACGTGAGGGTCATACGGTGAAACGTGGGTTATGAGCCCAAACTGATGGCGACCATGGAGAAGAAGGGAAGGCGGCCGAAGCAGGATGGTGCGCCGGCGGGAGCAGCGGATGATGCTGCAGATGCTGACGCGATGATGCAGCGGCTGTTGGATGATGCCACGGGATCAGCCGTGACTGGGCAGGGAAGAGAATTAGAGGGTGGGCGTGTTACCTCGGAAAGGGGTGGTGGCCTACTTGAAAACCTGTTGCCAGTTGGGCCTCCTTTGTCATTAGCCCCCAAAGAATCTCATGGAAGCATCGGAACTCCCAGAAGTTTTGCTCGTGGGACTCAAAAATCGGAGCAGAAAACACCGGAAGTCAAGAGAGTGGCGGTCAGGGGTGATGAAAAATCCCAAGACAACCCTAGGGAATCGGAGCCACGTAGAACCTCGAATGAACCCAGTATGAGGGATGTTACTGGGAAGGGTCGGGGAGGTGGTTCGGTTGCTAAGGGAGTAGGGTCAAGGGATGTAGTTGTCGCTGATCGTCGGGGTGAAAGTCAGGTTGAGAGAACTGAACACTTCTACATTGGTGATTCTTCGGTTGGGAATGTTGTAGATGTTCCAACTAGAATGGGTGACTTTGTTAATCCTTTCTGGAGCCAAGACCGTCAGAGGGAAGCCTTGGCCGGGAGGGGTATCAATCTTTTGGGAACTGAGACAGGGCTTTTGGCACAAGGGTCTAGTCAATCCACCCCCCAAAAGGATGGTAGAGTCGAACTTGACCCTATCGAACTGTTCCGGCTGAGATGTTTGCGGGACGCTGAAGAACGGTTTAGGCAGGGTCTTTTGGAAATGGAAACCTTAGGGGATGGGGTGGGTCAGAATATTAGTCCTGGGGCGGATAAAGGGTCAATGGATTCCCGGTGTTCCTATGTCACTGCCACTGAAGGGTCGGAACCATTTATCCCACCCCCTCCACCAGGACCACCGCCTCCTTCACCCCCTAAAGTGACTGAGCCAAGTGTTTTTGGAATGATGAACCCTAGTCCACCACCTCCTCCGGTTTTGCCTCCTTTCCCTGCTCAAAAGCTGGGAACAACAAAAAACTCAGGCGGAAGTGGAAATCACTTAGGTACTTCGGGGGAAAACCTTACGGAGAGTCTTAGGACTATGGAGCTGCCGAAACTCCATGGCGATAGCACTGGTCTGCAGTTTGGTGACTGGTTGAGCGTGATCGATTCAATGATGGGTGACCTGTCTTACTCGTCGGGGGATTGGTGGGAGCTGATCAGGACGGCAGTAGACCAATGCTATCAAATCTGGTTGGTTTCTAACCCCAATAGAGAGGTTGAGACTCAGGCCATCGGTTGATCCCAAGGCCTTGTTGTGGCCTCGCACTGAGAGACGAGCTCTTTCCATGTTGTTAGGGGCGATCCCTGAAACAATCAAAGATGAGTTGATATCGACTAGGAGACTCACCACGGACCAAGTGTTATACAAATTGTGTGTAACATTCCAACCGGGCGGGGCTTCGGAAAGAACCAAAATCCTCCAATGCATCACTGACCCCAAATGCGGAAGTAATGTCCAAGAAGTTTTTGAATGGGTTAGGATGTGGCGGAGACAAATCCAACGAGCCCGTGAGTTAGGGGTTGCACTTCCTGATGGGTTGGTGCTGTTGGGAGCATTGGGAAAATGCGTCGACTTCCTGAGTGGTAAATCCCCCCAAGTGGCTTACCGGTTGAATTTGGTTCGTCAACAGCTGAATATTGACCAGTTACCGCATTTAGGAGCCATCTTGAGTTTTTCGGAACATCTCCAGGCGGAGACTGAGGAAATGGTTTCTAATGGAACGGGAAAAGGGGTTTCTTCGGTGAGAGCAGCGGCGTTAGGAGTTTCCAATGACGTTCCTTTGGCCCCACCGGGACTTTGGTCAGGGGATCAGAGTCAAAAACCACCACCTCCAAAAAAGGGATTGTGTAAGTACTGGAACAAGGATGCTGGGTGTAATCGGGGAGATACATGTAAGTTCTTCCATTCCCCATTGGGTCCACAGAGTGGTCGGTGTTTTAACTGTTCTGCGGTAGGTCACACGCGTTCAGAATGTCCCCATAAAGACCCCAAAAAGAAGGTTGCTAAGTCCTCCAAAGCTCAGGGAAAAGGAATTTCCAATAAGGGTGGGGGAAAAAGCGGCGACTTGGCGGCAGACCACGGGACTGACAGTCAAGACGGGAAAGACAAGAATCAAGGGTCTGGGGGAGACACCCGAAACGAAAACAAAACGGATGGGGTAGATGGTCTGCTTAGCGAGGCCACGTCTTTGTTGAAATCCCTGAAACCCCAAACAAAGGCTGTGAGACTTAAGAGGGTTATCCAGGGTGATGGTCCTACTGGGCTCCTTGACGGAGGGGCAACACATGCCCTTAGAAGAGGGAATCCCCAGGAATTGGAAAGTTCGGAAACGGTGTTAGTTGAGTTAGCTCACGGGTCAGTGGAGTTGAAACAACACCCCCTCACTGGAACCATCCTCACCAACCATTCTGTTGAACCCATACCTGGAGATGCCGAATGGCCTGAAGTTGTTATTTTTACAACCTGGGTTGTTTCTTGGGGTGAAAAGTTGTATGATGGCAAAAGTTGTATATGTTTGAAGTTGTATTTTGGCTAAAGTTGTATTTTGGCCAAGGTTGTAGTTGAGAAGTGATATGCTTGAAACTTTGGAGTTGATTCAGACAGTGGCAGTATGCTGCTGTGGCATACTGCTACTGTTGATATTGCTGCTGCTACTGCTAGTACAGATTAACCAGAACTGTGGTATACTGCTA